>VXBO01001757.1:143710-156735 GCA_013400135.1 Rhinoptilus africanus | reverse complement strand
TTGTTTTTTTTTTTTTTAAAAAAAAAAAAAAAAAAAAAAAAAACCAAAAAAAAAGCTCCAATGTTTTTTTTTTTTTTTTTTTTTTTTTTTTTTTTTTTTTTTTTTTTTTTTTCTCCCACCATTAGCAGAGGAAATAGTCCAAAATATATACAAACTGCAGGTCAGGATCAGAACTTTTACAAGGATGTCAGTTTTGTGTAAACTTGAAACTCATACCCTGTAAGCTGGACAAAATCTTGTTGTTTTTATAATATAATTTTTAAAACATGTCTTTAAAAAATGTTATTTACTAGAAGAAAGCCCTCTTGAATACCAAGAATTTGTGTTTCTAACATTCACGTGTCTTTGATAACCCAACACTAGAACTACTTCAGTCTAAAGAAAAAAGAAGCTACGAGCATGCAATTCTTTTTGATTTCTCAGGCAGATTTGCCTTGCTGTCCAAGACTATTCTACTTTTTCAGTCTGCTGTGCTATGGTATATATGCCATACACATTTAAAAATATGGATTTTCAAATTAATCGGACAAGAATATTTTCCTTTAACCAAAGATACATGGGAAGATAATTACCTGCAAGAATAAGTGACAACCTTGCCTGCAGTTTGGAAAGAGGCATTAATAAGCACTTTTCTGGAGTCTTATAAAATGAATCTGTAATAACAAATAGAAGAAAACTTGGGTATATTTGAATATACAGTCCCCAGTACTCAAGTATTGCCCCAGGTCCCTTAGTACTTAATGGAGAAATACCACTTGATGAATGCAGAAATATATAGTAGAGAATGGTGGCAAGCAAGAGTTTTCAAGAGTTGTTCTTTTTTATTGAGCTACACTTTGACAGAACAATACACTGCTGCCCCACTGGGTGGCCCCTATGCTGTACTTACAATATTTTTTATGTCTTCAAATATAATTTCTTTTAAGAAACATTTTCTTTAATTTATACTATTAGCCAAACCAGAAGCTGGAAAGATAATATTTTTTAACTTCCTTTCTGATGAATAATAAATGTCACAAAGGAATTAGAAAGTAGGATGTAGTCGCATGTGCCATCTGCTGCATATGGGAACAGAAGAAAGATATTAGACTTTAAATTAGGGATTGCTCCATAGAAACTCAAAGATGAAAGGAAACCACACGACCACTTGGAAAGTAATACGAGCCTCTATCAGTCACTAGAAATCTATCAGTGCTTAGCAAATCTCACAATATGACAAGATATTTTTGAGAGCCCTCTAAGGAATATCTACAAAGTGTATTTTAAATAGAAATTAATGTCACTAAAAACATACAGTCTTCTGATTATTCACTATGTTCTTTTCAGTTTCTTCTAGGTGCCTAAGGCCTGTGATAACAGGATATGTGGAGGCATTTCTGAGGTAAAATATGAAACCTTGGATGCTGCATTCCCATAGCAACTGACTATTGACAAGAGTAAGGAGAGCTATATATTTACATAAAAATTAATTTTAAAAAAAATATTCATATTTTACCGCAGAAGTAGGAGCTGTTAGTGTGTCCACCACCCTGTATGTAAAAAACTTCATGTCATTCATCTGCTTTAAATCCAGATCACGTATGTAATGAAAGTTGCCTCTGTCTGTTCCAGCTGCACATTTGATCTCAGCTGTAACTAAAAAGTTAGACTTTGAGCCAGCAATAAGTGGCATGAACTCTGCTTCTTTGCAAGGTGGCATATCCATGAGATATGACAAAGAGGAGATGGCTGGCAGGGATGTTGTCCGTTAGGATGTGTGAACGTGAGATGCTGGAGGTGGCTCCAGCACTCTGGGAGCTGTTCTCAGTGCCTCCCCTATGCCTCTGGCTCCAAATATCAGTGTCTGTATGATGAGACCCAGGTGAGCTCTTCTACCTGGTGTCAAATAGCCCAGATATTTCAGGTTATGTTTCTGGCTTCTGGGGTTTTTTTTGTTTTGTTATTTGTTTGATTTTTTTTCACAATAATAGATGAAATACCAAATTAAGGTTTGTTGTCTTCTGCTGTATCATTTATTGGTTGAAGCCTACCCACAGATTTTTAGTTTAAATGTCATATAATCTTTTATTTAATATGTGATACTAATATTTATAGTACCCATAATCAAAATAGGAATGGGATAAATGCAAAGATAAGTAGGACAAGAATGCAATCATTTTGAAAAAGTAGTAGAAATCAGCTTCAGAACCATTGGTCATACACAATAAATAAATTTGTTAAAAAAAATCTTACAAGACAGTATTTTAATATTTCCTATTGTCTGTAATTCTATAGAGCCCTGGAAGTGCTAACCTGGGATCAAGATATCTTTGTTCTAGAACTCTGTATCTTTAACTCAAAGTTTCTTATAAAGAAACTTTACATGGCTGTAACAAATTAGGTTTTGAATGTGAGTGAATTTTCTTTTTCAGCTTAAACCTAACACCATAATAAAAACTTTCTTATGCTAGTTTAACAGAGAGATACAGAAGCAAGCCATGAAAAGAAACTCCAATTTCTTTTTAAATCAACATCCATATAGCTATTTCTGAAAGAAAGGCACAAGGACTTCTGTTTGTTTGCCTTTGCAGGATCAGTAAGGCTCACTGTCATACTGAATGCCTGTGTGAACTAATTCTAAAACATCATTCAACACTCAGGTAACACGGAGATGACATGGGGCAACTTTAGGCTGTAAGACAATTCCACATTAACTGTCATGTTCCAAATTTCTATTCTGCCCACCTTCCTTTCTGAGACGAAACGTGGGTATAGTTCTGGTGATATTTTGCTTCAGAGACACCTCCCTGCATGGACGGAAGGATAAGCCTACATCTGTCTGGGCTCTTTGCAACCTGCCAGTGCTAAGATGCTGTTTCAGCAGACCTTCTGTCTGTAGTTACCCTACCCTCCCTTCAGTGGCACTACTGGACATACCATGCAACCTTAGGGTCACACTGTAATGTACCAATCTTCAAGCTACATGAAGAGAGATTTCACCAACAAAACCACCCTAAATTAAGGCTATACGGGTATCACGCATAGCTCAGGGGAGACCTTGACATATGGAAGTAACCTGCTGGCTTTAGAGTAGCTCACCCTGGAAAGTACGAACATGAGCCACTCAGTTCACTTGCCTATGGAATAAGGGGCCACAAGCTTGAGGAAGAAGCTTTTATCAGTGTAGTTGGAATATAATTCTAATAATATTTCCCCTTGTGTTGACATCTACTACCATGAAATGGACCCAAGCAGAATTTATTACAGATTAAAAACCTATATCTGAAGGTAAATCTCATCTGTGAGCATTATCAGCCCCCTCAGGTTAATTAGAGGACTTTGAAATATGACAATAACATCAACGTCTGTTCCCTGCATTGTTTCCCAGTAAATATTGACTTATGGTCTGAGCACAAGCAAATAAAAATAATTGCCCATAGCTTTAGGAGGAGTATTCTGATTGAGAAGTCACCTCCCAGCTCCTCCATTAAGAGGAAGCATGACTGTGTAGGAAACAGGGCTGTGAGGATCATCACAAAACACTGTTGGAGCCTCTGAGCACCTACAGAAAGTAAGAAATACCTCAAATACCACCACCCTCCCTTGTTTAGCCTGCTTTTCACAACACAATCACATAAAATCAAATAAACTCAGCAAAACTGAAAGGTCTACCCTTCTCCTGCAGGGAGGACGAGAGAGCCCAATGCTCATGGTCTGGGAGCATAGAGATGCTACATCCATGGTGCTGGGAGGAGCAGCCCTCTGAGCATCTGACAGCAAGGCCAGTGCTCCTCACCTGTCCTGAGAATAGGTAGGACAAATGCTGTCTGAAGGACATGCTTTACAATGAGGTTCTCAAGTTCACACATGACAAAATGTATTCCCAGAGCCTGACAGAAACAAAGATGACTTGAGAGGCAAAGTCTGACAAAATTATAGTCATGTATTCTGTGCAGAGCTACGAAAAATAGTTTGGAAATTCACTTATAGTTAGTTAAACATTACTTGTATTTTCTGAAGCTATAGAAGTCTTAGAATCTCAGTTGTATCTTTTCACATAATTAGTTTTGTTATCTGGCAAGCCACCCTCCTGTGTTTTGTTTACTGTAAGTTATTCTCCAGAAAATAACATCTAAAAAAATAGGAGAATGACACAGCTCAATTTTGGGCTAAATTCTTTCCCCCAAAACAAGTGTTAAGAAAGAGAAATAGGTCAGCAATGAGTGCCTTTCAACCACTCATCCGTACAGCACTCTGTGTGTATATGGTTGGTGTAAGACAAGGCATATTCTACCAGGAAAAAAAGGAATTTTATAACTCAGCATGCTGTCATCGTGTTTTGTTGCTGTTCACTGCACACACATTCCTCACAGAGCTCCCTATGCTCATCAGACAGTGGGCTACACAAGGGGAGAAAATAAGTTGTATTGAAAAACACCATGTACAGCAGGCTCCACATGTAGTTTTCACAAGATTCTCCAGCTTCTGCTGACACAGCTCTGATTTTGACAAGATAGGTCAGTCCAGTTCAAAAGCTGGAACCCATAATGGCAATCCTTTACAGTAAATATGTGGGGAAAATGAACTACAATAGAATACAAATTTTTTTGAGCAACTGTTAAATGCTGGGGTTGGGCCAAATGGACAGTTGGCCTGGGGCACCAGATTTTTCATAGGCACACGTATTGTTTACTGAGCACTTAGTCCATCTATCTGTTACCTTCAATCACTCATGGCTGCCTTCATTCTGTCTCCGGGACGGCTGAGCCGAGACGTCTCGCCACAGCCTGGCAGCAGGAAGCCTTGATGTAGCCTCGAAGATGAGGGAAGGCAGCTGCAGATGAATGAATGCATGAAACTAGAGAGTGAGGCAGACAGAAGTGTAGTCTGCATGTTACCATCTTGTGGGTTTCTGTTGTTTTGACTTAGTGAAATCACAGTCTGCCCTCTGCATGTGAGAGGATGTGGTCCCAAGCAGAGGCTTTGGATGTAGAAGGGTAAGGAGGCAAAAGGGTTTATTCACAATACATATTGGCAAATCTGGTTATTTTCTTCTTTCTTTCCTTCTGTTCATCTGGTCCTAGGATTTTTTTTCATGCTTTTTGACTTCCCTCAAAATTGCTTTCTTACATTTTCCTTCTACTTTTTAAAAATTTTATTTAATTTTATTAATACTTTAAATAGAAGTGACATTTAACTTGCACAGATTTCATAGGGTCTCAAGAAATTAATTGTATTTACTGATCTGCTCAGTCTTCTGATGACTAGCAAACTGCAGACAAACTAAAAACTATAGCTCTGGGCCTTGCCTAGGTAGGAGAGTTTCTTGGGCATTTTTATGTTGTGTCCTTTACAGCAATATTCTACATGGAGAAGACTGGCAAACATTAAGTCAAGCTCCTAATAAGCCACCAAGAAAACAACCAATTTAGAAACATGCACTAGCATACAAGTGACTCATTCTGACCTTCTGCAGCTTTGTATTCAATTGAAAACAATCCCCAGTTCAAGCATACAGTATGGATGCCTCCCCATCCAGTTAGGCACTCCCTCAGGAAAAAAAACAACAAAATCCCCCATTAAAAAACAGCACATGTGTTCCTATATTATAACTAGCCAACACTACCTAATAACTACTCTCTTATTATTCACTCAAACTTTAAACACAGAATCACGTGCAAAGAATCTGCAACAAGGAAGTTTAGAAGCCGGGTGTTTGCTGGGATCCCCCAAAATCACTGTATAGATAAAAAACTAAGAGACAACTGGGACCCAAAGAAAATCTCTGTGCAATCTATGTCATACGACAAATAATTATTTGGCTAGTCTTATCAAAGGTGAAAAAAGGATTATTTTGTAACGCACAGTACTGAGCAAATAATTGAAAGCAGTTGCTATCCTGATTTTGGACTCTCTTATATTAGGAGTTTACTCAATCTTTTAGTTATTTGACACAAACAAAAAATTCAATAAATAAACCCTAATGATCAATTAAGAACACTTATCACTTTGATTATTTGCAGACTTCCACTTATGGTCTAATAAGAAATATCTGTTTTTTTCAATTATTTGATTAGAACAGTGTAAAAGTGCATTTTGGATAAAAGCACAAAAGGAACGAAGGCAGCCTCAAATTTCAGATACAGAAGCAACTCAGGATTCACTAGCCTTGTCATAAGCTAAATACATTATGAAGCAACTCTGAGTTGCACATATGGCTTGTGTGATTCATTTGCAACATATACTAGAATACTGGAAATGGCTTGTGGATGTGAACCTCAATGACTATTGTGTAAGATTTAGTAATCTATATCTCAGGATTTAGTACCTTGCGTATCTGCCTAGGGGATTCAATGGTGAGACATAGGACAAAATCTTAGAAGAGTAATGGTTGTGATGCAACAAATATGATATGTGATTGTCCTCCCTTCCTCCCAAAATGTCTCCAGTTTCCTCATTTTCTCTCTGGGTATTGTTTTTTTAACACAAAAAAATTTGGTGTGCCTTTCCTTTTCTATTAAAAAAATGTGCATGTAGTAAAAGAAGTAAAATTAGATCATAAATTAAACTGATTACCATCTCTTTAACAAGGGAAATGACCCTGTGAAAGACTGTTGGCATATTATTATGAGAGACTTTTTTGATTATGCTCTACTGAATATTTGCCCTGGTTTCTCTTTCATAAAGTCTGAGAGTTCTGTCAAGTTCTTGCAACCTGAAAGTCTTGAATGCCATTCTTGTATTGTCTTGCCACAAGTCTCTACTTACATTTTATTTTGTTTTATCCATGGTATATGCATTTGTTATCCACGTCAGCCATATTTATTGGATAGTTTTTTCACAAAGAACCCTTTTGTATCTCTCCCTCCTTCCTACTTTTATTTATTAAATTAAATCATGCAGCACAGTAAAGGTGCGAACATCAAGTTGTTTTCATTTACTGTCTCCCAATTAAGCATGCAGCTGCTGCGCTTGAGAATAATAGCCATCCAGGAAGCCTCTGACAAAGCCAAAGCAAGGACAGAGGTAGACAGAAAGATCCTTACTGCAGCAGTCCTCGTGGGTGACCTGTTTTAAGGAATCATTGGGAGCTGGCATTGATCTACTGTGGAATAGAAAGCCGACCGGCTAATGAAGGCATCAGTAGGAGTACATGCAAGAAAAAGGTTTCGTCTTCAGTGTTGTGACACAAGGTGCAGAGCAATGAACCTTATGTTAAATCTACACCTCTTAATGGCTTTATTTTATTTTTTTATAAGCATTGAATAAGGTGAGGAAGTAGATGAAGGGCAAAACAAAAACAATACCATTTTGAAGCAGTATTAGTGCGAATACAATGCAGTAGCAAGTGAATTAGCTATGAGTCCCTGCTGAGTTGTACGGAATAGCTGTTAAAGCTAATTCGCATTGTAACACATAATGGTATTATCGATTTACTTGATATGTGGTTAATGAGTGTAATTTTTCAAGCTCTTTGAATACAGTAAATCTTGTTTACTCTTTTAGTACAAACCTACCTGCTGTCTATAATTCAACTTTTCTTTTATTGTCTCCTCATTGTTCATTCACATAAGCCTACTCACATTCCTTCACTGGTAGGACTTGATAACATATTCTGTGGGAGCACCTGTGTGACCTTTTTATTACATCTCTGTTATCCTTTGTGACAGTCTAGTGGGAAATTCAAGAAAAACTAACAGCTGAATGGCAGGGGAGCATTAACCCCTTCAGGGACTGCACTTCATGCAATCATCATGACACCACATCATGGAAACATGAAGAATGGGTCAGGGTCAACCAGAAAGGTCATTATGAGGCTTGAAAACCCTGAAACTGTAAGGGAGCAGCTGTGACAGAATGGATGGAATTTGACACGAAAGCACAAAATAGAATCAAGAAAGCTTTTGAATTTTTTGTACTGCACAAAATATGCTACAAAGGCCTTTGGACATTGAAAGGGCATTTCCTGCCTTGCGGTCATTCTCATGGTGAGCAAAGAGTCAAGATCTTTCCTGACACAAAAAGGACTGAGGGTAAATTTGATTTTCATTTTGACCAAATTGTTGATTTATTCTCAGGGATTTTAGCCTCTATGTGATTTGGAGACATTATTAGCAAATGACAAAATCTGTTTTAGAGAATGTATTTCCCTGTCATTTAACTACCATCCTGATTTCCCAGGTCAAATATGTTTTAAAAACAGTGTAGTGAACACTTACTCTGTATTTATTCATGTCTTCATGATGCTAGTACCTGATTATCTAACCCATACACAAAAAAGAACAAAACTTTAAAATCTTGTTACAGATTTAAATGCACTAAAGACAGGTTTAATTGCATTCTAAAAATGCAGGAATAAGTTGCCTTCCTTCCCTTGGGCCACTATGCTTTCTCTGTCTTCACACAAAGTTAGGCCTGGAAACTGCCATAAACTCTGTGCATGGGAGATCATGGGATCTCATTTTTACTGGTTTCCCAGGTTCATCACGTGTAGGGATAAAAAATGTCAGAAACTAGAGTCCTTAGAATAATTCAAATTTGTAACAAAAGACATGACAGTATTTTGTGTTCGAGTAATCTCATCTTCTTCCAAATGTTTATCCTGGTCTGGCACATTGCCAGAGTTGCTGCCCTTTCTCAATGGTGATGCCCTTCTCAGCAGCAGACACACATCACTTCTTGACAGCCTTTGATTCTGCAAAATCTTCAAAAAATGAAGAAAAACAAAATACTCAGGATGCTTTCCATCCTTTCTTCCAAACCCTCCAAACTGTTTGTGATGTCTAAATGTGCAGTTGCCCTCAGTTCTCTCAGAAATCACACCCTGGACTGAACTGCCTGTTGGCCTTTGCTCAAACATCTATGGTTCTGAAATACTAAATAAAAGTAATAGATAAATAGAAACAGTCTTAAAATCGTACTCCCGCTACCCATTAATAATCAATCTGGCTTTTAAAAAAAAAATCCATAAAATGACTTTGCTACCAGTACAGAATTCTACAGAATAGATTAAAAATTATTAAAAAATAGAGTCACTTTCAGTACTTAAAAAATCCCTACTTAAATATTCCATTAAATTTTCATGCATGCACCCTGTCCTCCCCTATCCAGTCAGGTCATACTATCAGTTTTAATTACAATTCATAAGCACTGATCAGCTACATGAATACATTTTTAGCTGATGTCCTTTTTAACACCATGCATATTTTCTACCAAATATACATTTACAGAGGAAATATCACAAGTTCTCTATTTCTACTTATCTGAAATCCAAAGGTCATACATCTTATTGATTGAACTGCTTTTTGTTTCTGAACTTCTGCGATTCCATCCAAACTCCATTTCAATATCAATTTATGATAATCATCAACCATGACAGTAATAATAATAAGAGAAAAACATATGTGATTTTTTCATATTTCTCTACCGTAGGGAGAACTTTATTCTTGGAACAGTAACACTGGAGACCTGAGTTTCACTCTTCATGAAAGTCACCAGGATTGTGAGCACATGGCGTTAACCATTTCCTTTCTCTTGCCAAAATTACGTGCTCAGGAATCAGTCTTTCTTTTTCCCCATTTTAAGAAGTTTATGTAACAAGATGACAATAAAAGCAGAGTGTCCAAGTACAAATCTCTTAACTGAAGAGACTAAATGATACATCAATAAATAACGGGGTTTAACTGACACAGAGGTCCTCTGTGGACCTTTTGTTCTGCTTGGATTTTATTTCTGTCCATATCCCTCTCATTTACCACATTCCTATAGGCAAAGACTATTACAGATTTATAATCAAATAAAGCAACTATGAAGCTATTTTCCAAGGGTATTAGTCAACTGAAATAAAAAATTAGACTTCTGACCCTTTCAAGCCAACACTTTTGCTCTGGAGTTGTGATTATAAATTTGATGTACATACCAACACTGCCATAATCTGTCAACTTTGAATTTAGTCACAAGCACACAAACAGAGATAGACTTATTTATAATGGATTGTTTCTTTTAAAAACCAGTCACGCTCTGGGCTTACTTCAATAATAATTAAAGGGTACAAAAAATGTGTTTCATATCTGCCACTATTTGTCCGGACAGTTGAAAAATATTAATGGAAGAATAACCAAAAGACTAGAGAAATAATTTTGGAGTTCTTAATTTAGAGTATGTATAGTTATATATGCAGATGAGAAGGTAATAATCACTTATGGGGTTTTTGCTTACTTTGGGAGATGTCTTAATTTTCTGGTGGAGTTAAGCTGCTTGGGTTTTTTTCCAGAAGCAATTCTTTTCTCATTAAAAGACTAAGCACAAAGGTATTAATTAGTTACAATATATTTGTTTTTAAATAAGACACTCTCCTTTTCTTTCACTTTTTTATTCCTTTTTCTTTTTCCTTCTTCATGAAGAGTAAGGCATGAGAATCCAGAAAAACACCCCAAAACCAAACCAACCATCCCATTAGAAACTGTCATTAAGGAGAAACAAGTTAACAAGTGAAGTCTGGCTTTCCTATGATGTTTTCCATCTCTTAGAATATATATAGACTACAAATGCATTGCATCTTTGAAGAAGCTGGAGTAAGAAGAGAGTACACAACCCGAAACACACAAGCAAATGACACAAAACCGCCTTGTGCCCTGCTCAGGCAGAAGCACAAGCTGTTGTGTGCTGTGTGATGGAGCAGGCCAGGGCAGATGACTGACACCACTGTTAGGAGTGATGGAGAACACACACTGAACAACTGGTGCTGTCTTCTCAAGCATGCTTGTGCTGCACAGGGTAGGAGGGCTAAGCACATGCCGAGGGCAGCAGGGGCCCACACTGTCTCCTACATCATGCTCCCAAGCACGTCCAGAACCTGGGGCTGAGCCTGGGCTTGCACCCAGATGCGTTGGATGTGGGACAAGTCCAGGCTCAGGCATATGATTTAGGTTAAAAGGCAATTTATATATATGCGTACATATATATCCACATAACCCCACTTCCTTAGGTACCTTTATCATAAGGATATGCAAACATTAAAAACCCAAGCATCCAAAATGGTTTCACACAGGTACAGTCATTTCATGACAGAACACATTCACATAAAAAGTGATACTTATCTCTGAAACTACCACATAACATGTCCAAGATTCTTAGACACAAAAAGACTGTTTCAAACCAACAGGTATTTAAATTCTTCCAAGCTTGACAATGTCTGGCTTGCTCTGTAATTATAATTTACCAGACATAAGGCCAGAGGGTAATTTTTCCCTGATGTTTCTCTGATACAAATGAGCAGTGAAGTCAGAAAATACACCAATTTTCTCTTTATTAAAAAAATGAAAATCATAGTTACCTGCTAAGGAACCATCTCTTTGATATAATTTATGGATGTAAATAAAATACCACATCTACAATCACTACATAAGAAGCAAGAAAACCTAGAACTAACAGAGAAACATTTGTAATTTCTTTTTAAATCTCTTTGTGCTTTGAATTAGTAGAATATTTAAAAGTAATTAAAAAACTCCAAACCAAATTAAAAATCAAAGACCACTTTCCTTATAAACTTGCTGGCTCCAAAATGAAGACAGCTGATAGGAGGAAAAAAAATGGAAATGTGTTCAAGAAAATGCAAAAAAGAGGATGAAATGTATGAGATATCAAAGATAAAACCCCCTTGACTCACAGCTAAATACTAAAGTAGTTTAAATATAATAGAAGCAAGAGAAATTCTAAAGTGATAGACCTATTCTTGAATGGAGAAGGTGACATTTTAACAGGCACAGGAAAGGCAGAAGAACTGGAACATTTTTCTTTACATACTTCATAAGTAGCAAGTTCAAATATGCATATCAAATGAAGTGAGAAGATCTTTTTTAACCCATGAGTAATTAAAAAGAAACAAAACCTTGCAGCATGAACAGTAGGGATATATAAGGATGTTCAATAGTTTGCACTGAAGACTCATAAGAGAGAGAGCTGACAATTTAGTTTCCACCTCAAGGTGGTTCATAATTTTTTAAATAATGTATATGAGAAGCAAATTGGTTTCACTGGCTTCCAATACAGATTTCTTTCATCTTTTAACAATATAACAAATGTTTCAAATTTATCTTATTGCTACCAGAACTTCATACAAAGGATTTATAATATCATAAACATTTTTCTCCAAATTGAATTACTATATACAATTAGTAGAGATTCATCTCATCAAATCATACAAGAAATGCAGAACTTCGTCATCCATCTCAGCTAATTGTCCAAATTTTTCACAGGTCAGTAAAGAGAAATAGTTACCTAGAGAGAAGTAATTCATCATACTATCCAACAGGTGTCTTACCTCCCATTGATAGCTCTTTAGGATTTGACTGAATATCTTTGAAAGTCAGAACATGTTGATTTATTGATGGGGCTTTTTGTGACCTGGCCAAGTGGGAGGTGTCCCTGCCCGTGGCAGGGGGGTTGGAACAAGATGATCTTTAAGGTCCCTTCCAACCCAAACCATTCTATGATTCTATATGGATTAAAAGAGCTACTTAGCCATCTTTGAAAGCAAAGGTTTTCTTTAAATAGGGATGTTTATTACTAAAAATTCTAGCATTCAGGGCTATCAAGAAAAACAGACAAATAAACACTGAATTATTCACAATGAATTATTCAGCTTCTTTTTTTTAGTTACAATGCTTAAATGAAGGCAACATATAACAACAAATACTCCCTAAAAGTGAAAAGTTTAAAAGCCATTCTAAATTTTCTTACACTGGCTAATCTGAAAACAAATTAGAGCTATGAAATGCAGAGCAATTGACCTTCCTAGATATTATATACATCACTTATAAAGCTAATTGCATTTTAATTGGGTTTCACTAAATGGACAGTTTTGCAATGAGATACTAGGTTTTAAACATTTTTGGTTTTAATGAGTGTTAATTTTACTGGTGATTTGCTTCAGTATGGAAGTCTCATGACTGAATTAATTCTGCCTGAAGCTATTATACATTTTAAGACCATAAATGTTGACAAGTACTAGAGATGAGATGAAAAATAAAAGGGGGGGGGGGGGG
>VXBO01001757.1:108077-139685 GCA_013400135.1 Rhinoptilus africanus | reverse complement strand
AAAAGACATAACTATTTTTATTCGTCTTAATTTGTTCACCTCAGAATTACACACAGATACAGATACATGATGGTCTGCAGCAAATTAAGAACCAGTAACTCAGTTAAAAATATAGCATGGTGGAAACATACCAGTAACCACAAAAAGTCATGGGACTTTGACTGGAAAGATTAAGAAAAGTCTTTTAATTTTAAACTTTCTGTAATACTTCAGTTGTATAAATATTTAAATTTTAAACTGATTTTATTATGGGCAGATCCTCATCTGGTATAAATCAGTGTGGCTACTTTGAATTTGAAAGAGCTGTGCTGATTTACTCCAAGTAACTCCACGTTTGTCCCGTAATGTTTTTTTAAATCATTCTTTCAGAGCGCCTTTCAAATTCTTAGGTTCTTTTCAAATACAGGGGAAGCTGCATTCTGCCTGTCTTTAAGTTATTTTGCACATAGACAAATCTGTGCTGTCAAAACAAGCTTTTAGAAGTTGAACAAAATCCAAAAAACCCAAGCTACATACATAGTAAAAGTTGGCACCAGTTTATCTATAAATTCTTAGACACAAGAACAACAGTAAAATCTTCTACAGATCTGCATTTCAGGCTATCTTGTTTAGCTCAAGGGCAGTTGCTAATGTAGGCAATCTCACACCTCAGATGCTAAGGATATAAAGACATCACATTTATGCTTTATATTTATTTGTTATGACATTGCCCTGAAGAAAACTAACATTACTGTTAAAAAAGGAATACACATTGTGCAGTGAATGATAGCTTGATCTGTCATGACAGAAGGTACAAAACATGGGAAAAGTCTGTTATCTTCAAATTTGTCTCCTTGATCCTTTAGTAAAAAAATGCGTTCTGTTTGTGGCAAGTGTGATTAAAACCACACTGATTAATGCAAGACATAACCAAACATCCTAAATCCTGTGAATAATTTACATAGTGTTCTGTAGTCTTCTGCTTTATTCTTTCCATTTACTACAAATGGAAAATTCAGCCTCATCTTTAGATGCACAACTCAGATGTATCGTGAAAAGTTCTGGTAAGCAGAAGCCTTTCCAAAAGGGATAGAAGAAACTAATGTAATCATAACTATTCTTCATAGAGTAATCTCAAGAGGACGAACTTCAGGGCACGATCCAGGACAAAGCTCTGCAGTGATACTAAAGTTCTGTTTTTATGGTGAAATGAGCTAGATTGCAGTCTTTGATGTGTATGACAAAAAGAGAACCAATCAGCTCCAGATGAAAGTTTAAATACTTTGCAATAACTACTGCATAAAGTCACAGATCTTCATGTGCTTTGTGGAGTGCAATATGCACAGATTTTTCTCTAAACTCGCTATTCCAAAGCAAACGGCTATGCTAAACAAACCATCAGAACCACAGTGGTTAAGATTATGTCAACACCTCTCTGCAGTCTTTCTAGGGACTACAGTTCAATTAGAAAAAATTTGCCCCAGCCTGAAGTCTAGTTCAAAGATAAATCAAAACTTACCTAATTTGGAAGAAAAGCTGTCTGACATTTTATCATGCACTGGAATGAAGGGAAAACATGAAATTAATGATGTGTCAGGATCTATTTTGCATATACTGGATAATGAAGATATATTTAGAAAAATATCCCATGCATTTTCAATGCAACATTTCCTCTAGCTATTTGAGGCTTCTCTACTCACTGCCTTGTGGATGGACATTGCCTATGAATTACCATTCCAAAAGCTCTGTGAGTGCACTGGAGTGGGTTTAACAAACAAGCTAATACACTCTGCTTTGACCACAGAGGGAAAAATTATATCCCTTCCCGCAGCAATCTTTTTGTGAGAACAAACATGAAGAAGATTTCTGTCAGTTCGTGGGCTGGTAGCTCTCCTTATATGTTCATTTTGAGTGGAAGAGGCAGATAAGGATGAATGAAGAATAGAACACTGTCCCTTGTGTTTTGAGATGTGACAAGGGACAGACCTATTTCACTTTAGAAGAGGTGAAAACGTTGTTTCTGTGAAAAGCAACACAGAGTCAGAAAAAATAAGGTGTTTAGATAAAGGGTAAGGGAATGAGAGGAAGACAGGCACAGCAATGCGCCTCCTTTCCCCCTGTTACCTCTGCAATGCACAATATCTTCACTGTGCAGCCCCCTTCTCTTTTTGGAAGAGTGAGTCTGACTCCCTCTGCATTCTTGTCATGCTATAAGTGTAGGGGGGCTGGGGATACATATTTTTTTTTTAAGTGTGGAATTTGTGCAGGGCTGACAGCAAGATTAATAGAGAGGACTGTAAGGATTCCTGCTGAGCACTCTATTAAGCCAATAAGCACTGAACTAAGAAAAATTTGCACAATGGACTGTAATGGCTTCTGAACAGCTGTTCTGGTCTACCATGTCCAAACTCCACTTTTGAAATAATTTCTAAAGTTGTTCCTCTTTACAAGCAAATTTTTTTTCAGTTTTCACCATAAAACAAGTAATTATAACACATTAATTCAACAGCCATGCTTTTATTTTCCTTGTTTATGTGCAAAAGTGACCTTCTACCTCGACATATAATCTGTTCATGTTTATATTAATTCCAGTCTCCCTTTTTCTACTGTATCTCATGCCTCTTCCTTGGTTCATGCCCAGTTAGTATCATTTTCCTTCCTAGCCTATGTTTTACATCATCTTCAGAATACTTGTTTTCCTTCAGCCTTATTGTTCTTTTTTTTCACTGTTCCTTCCTGATTTACAGCAGATCCCGTTACTCCCACCCAAGTTTGCCCTTACTCTATTTCCGCCTTCAGCTTAACCTCCTGTTCATGAGTCCATAAGCTCTAATTTATCTCCTGCTCTAGTGCTTGCTTAAGTAAAATTTAAGAAATTTGTTTCTCCTCCACTCCAGTATGAGAGTTCTGGGGCCCTTAAAAAGGCAGCTGGTCCCATTTTGTAAGGAAATCATGCACAGGTGCTGGGAATCATCCAGGGCTGGTGAGTTTCCAGCTTCTAAAAGTCATAGAAATGTACATATATGTTTGTGGCTCGGAAGGTTTCAGGTTTTTTCCCTTCCCCTTGGAGGGTGGAGGATGAAGCAGGTTAGTGCTGATAAAGAGAAGGAGTGGGAATGGCAGTAGGATGGGAGGGGCTCCTTTCCCATGACAGAGTAGCAAGATCTGAACTTTGGGAAGTAGTTACCAATTATCATTGGGTTTTTTTATATTTAGCAGACTGCCATGTCTGAAGTACAGCATTCAAGATGTCCACTCTGTAGCTGTATCAGCTAATTGTGCCTGTGATTGGCCTAGAACTGAACATTAGAAGGTTTACTTCTAAAAGGACTTTAGAAGGCAATCTTGAAAGGTGGATGACTATGTATCCACCTTTGTATTTTGAAAAGTCAATGACTGGCTAGACCAACCTTTCCGTATGAACAGATCACCAAAGTTGCCAATGTAGCTTCCAGGTCTGAAGCTAGAGGTTAAGCCTTTCTTTTGGTAAGGGAAATACTGGACAGGATGATATAAGACTCTTAAATATACTTTTTGGTTTCCTGAATGTATTAGAATTTGATCTTTTACCTGATTTATGACATGTGAGATCTAACCATCTGTGGGAGTGTAGATCTGAGAAGTGGATGCTGACCTGGCTTCTGACCTGAAATCTGTTGCCCAGAATGTTAGGTGATGACCTAAACCCACAGTCCTCTTCATTCTAATACATAACTTATTTGAAAGGTTTGAGCGGAGCTTTCAGTTTTCGCAAAGCCACTATGGGTAGGCAGTTTTAGCTGTAGAGTATTGATTGACTCATCTGTTATATTAAGGTTACGATGTAACAGTGTGTTAGTGGAGGAACTCAAAAACTCAAAAGTCCCATCTTGGCTGGACAGAAACCCTGGCCCCAATTAAAGGACTTTCTGGTAAGATCATCTCCTGACAGATAATTAAAACTGCTCAGTTGTGTGTACTGATAATGTTTTCAAAATTTACAGTCATGGAATCTTGCATATTAGACAGTATATTTATCTCTTGTTTGTGATTAAGAAGATATTACAGATATTTATTGACTTCTAGCACTTGATTTATGTTATGGAAAGCTAAAATTCTTTCAACAGATCCACCACAAAGAACAAACTATGGTCTAGAGAAGATCTAGTATGTGCTAGCTTTAAGAACATCTTTGAAGTTAGATCTGGTCAACTTCTTTGTGAAAGAGGATTTTATCCAGCACAGGATTCCTAGGATAGGAACAAATGCACCTATGCATGCATCTATGAATGAGAAATTACTTCTATTCACACAGAGAAATAAATAGACAAGTGGCTGAGGTTATGAGACAGGTTTGGAGGTCAGACATGAAGGCTATCCTGATGAACTAGATCTCTGAGCTGTTTTCCTATTGTGCTGATTTATTTAAAATCACAGAAGGCTCAAGGGATGTGCTTCAGCCAAGTGTACCACTACTGTTGCCTTCAGATCTTCAGGGATCTAACACTCTGCAGGACTCTTAAGTAATTCTGGTGATTACCTTGCTCTGAGGTTTTGGAAGATACTAGATAGGCACAGTTTTTGATGAGTTTGTTTCAATACCTCTTGATGGAAGCCTGTAAGTACTTACTGTATAGAACCATTGTGGTTATACAATTCAGCGAAAAAGTCTGAAGAATGGGAAGTAATGGATGACAGATTTGCGTTATATGGACAAATGATATTAGTGAGGCTTTCAACAAAAAACGCTCAGAATTTCATACTCTGCTGATGTGTGAAAGCCAAATGCAGTATTAAAGTTTAATGTTCCATTACTGGCTGAAGTGGTACTACCTAAATATCCTCATTTTAAATGGGTGAAGTCCTGAGAACTGCCTTCTCTTCTTCCTCTTATAAACCATTTCAGTTTGTGTATTTTCAATTTTGTTGTTTTCTATATGACCTACACTGACCATAGGATCATTTCAAGACTAATTCATGGGACTGAATTGTGCTGTAGACATGCATGTATTGATAATTACCAACTTAAAAAATGAAATACTTAAAGAAGACAGGAAAAACTCAAGAGTGCCTCACAGCAGCGTGTCGCACAAGTAGAAAAGGGAAGTGCTCTATTGGATATTTTAAGATAACATCTGGATTTTATTGTAGAGGAAAGGAAAACTAAAACATGTAGATAAAGTGCTCTGTTTCTTCCATTGAATTAAAGGTAAAAAGTCTTTCCTAAGTTTTTCTTTGTATCCCACTTTTCTAGCTTCTAGCAAATCTTCTATCCTAGAAGTTACAAACATTGACAGTCTTTAAAAAGGATAATATAAAATACATTTGTAATGGCAGATGTACAACTCCAAAGACAGCCTTCACCAAAACCTCATTTCGCAAGCAGATGGAGTCCAACAGAAGTTTGGAAATATTAGGCATCTTTGCCTGTATTTCCTAAGGAAGACCTAGTGAAAGAACAGGAAAAAGATACCTGTTTGGAAGCAGGAAGTAGAAGGTTTTATATATTAATTTCTTGGGTATATATTTAACGTTATGCTCTGTGAAGAAAACAGAGGCACACCACCAGATTAATGTCTGTCTGGACCCTTTGCGTAGTGGAAGAGATCTTGGCATTGGCTTTAGCACAGTCCCGCCTAAAGGAAGAAAAAAAAAGACTGTATACGTATATTACTCAAAAGGCAGTTCCTTGAAAAGGGAAGGCTTAATATTTCCCCTAAAGAGACTGAAGGGCAATGCTGCCTGATTCAAAAGAGAAAGAGCGTAGTCTTTTGCTTCCTATACAGTTAACAACAAAGAAATTTTGCATTAGAGTAGCTGAAGGTGAGACCAGTTAACACATAAATTGCAGAAAAAAAATTTAGTAAAGAAACAATTTAATGACTTTTTCTTTTACCTAAACCCCAATATCCTTTTTCCTCTGAACTGATGAAAAGTGAAATCTTGATTGCCTGACTCCTTTTCCTGTAAAACAATTTTCTTGTAAAATTCTCACTGAAAGTTCTTTTAAATTGATAAATTGTCACTAATGAAGTATACATGTTGTGATAGAGACACTGAGTTTTGAAAGTGTTATTGCCTGTTGCCCCATTTTATATATGCATTTGGTCTTTTAAAATTAAAATATTTTATTAAATGTGAATTTTTGCTTGCATTACAAAATGTAACACAAATTCAGATGCAGGATATAAAATCTGAAACAAAGTAAGATTGCCAGAAGGTTAGTGAATTCTATAATGTCTCAGATTTCATATCATATTTCCTCCGTATAATATATCTATTCTTTTCTTTTTCCTGTGTCTGAGTGCACAATTAAAATTTTATCTCTAAATAGAAACACGCAAAAGAAATAAATCTACACCTACACATCAAAAACAGACAAAGGACTATACAATAGCACTAATAAATACTTTTGGTAGCACATACCAAAAATTAACCCTTCAGTGTGGAGCAGCATTTCTCAAATGGTTCCTGGGAATTCTGCAGCTGAGTATCAAAAAAGAAAGCAGTATTTCAAGCCAGTATTTCCTTTTCAAACCCACACATATACACACTCATCTCACTCATTAGTTATTTCTCGGTGTTAGACATCATGAATTAATTCACGTGAGAAAATTAAACTGAAAGCTTTCAACAATAGGGACACTCCTCGTCTCTCTTTCCCCTAGAGGAACAAGGGGAACAAGGCAATGAGCTTCAAATTTGCAAGAGTTCATTTTGGGGACTGAATTAATTTTCTTTAATCCCACCATGCCCCATATTTTCAATCAAAAAGCCAAGTGTTTAACAAAGGCTCTCTTCCTGAATAAGGGTATCCTGGAAATTGCTCGTTTCCTGTGGTAGCGGCGAGATTCCCAGCCACTTGAATTGTATGAGGCAGAGCCCTCGAACAGGTCTGTGTGTGGCTGCCAGTGGCGGTGTGGCAGTGTTTTTCTTAGCAGCTGGGGAACTTTAGAAGTTATAATGGAAAGATTTTCAATGACTTCCCAATTATATCTGAATATGACTGGAGTGCTGCTTTGATGTTGCCAACATCATATATGAAAGTATCTAAGTTTTCCAGATGTTTCCTCAATAAAGTGAAGCATTTAGGCTCTCAGTGACCAAATCTTCCCTATATATTCAAAGCTCCTTTTCAGCCACAAAGAGAAATCCTAGATGAATTGAGCCAATAAAACTACAGCTAGACAACTCTGTTATCTGTGTCCAAGTTGGGCTGGAGTTCACAGCACTGAATTGTCTAAGTCTGTTAAGCTCAAACCTTTTCCTGAATGGGACCTAAACTCAAACCTGTCCCCTTTGTACCTGTTGCAAATGTAGATATCTTCATCCTTTGGTAGCTTCCCAAGTCAGTCTTCAACGTAGGGGAAGGCAGAATGTTTTGCCTCAAGTACCGTTTCAGGCCTTCAGTTAACATCACAGCATAGGTATTTCCAAAGAATTTATTATCCAGTTAAGTTAAATTTCAAGCTTAAAATAATGAGGTATTGAATTCTAAAAATACTCAGGATGTTTATTCAGGAAGTACAATGCTGTTGGATTAGCTCCTCAGACATAAGGACAGGTGTCTTTTGCAAAGGATACTTCAAAAAGTGATTGAGAATAAAGAATCGATTTAGCTGTGCTGCTTCTATGTTTCAGGAATTCTGAATTTGAGAACCGATGTCATAAAGCATTAACTATTAAAATGCCTTTCACCAATGGTATTCTGATGTTTTGCCATCCCCAGGACAAAATTTCTACACTTGCTTTGAAAGAGTTCCCCTTTAAGTGCCTGATATATTGAAACTCCATCAACCAGAGAATGACTTTAACACGATATTGAATTAAACTTGCATTACTACCAACCACAGATGGAACTTCATCTGTTGTAACAGCTACAATATTTAAGAAGCCTCAGCCGTTGCACTGAAAATATTTAAGCAGCTCTTTATACATTTTACGTTTGTCTTATAGTAACCACCAACCATAACTAAGACTTTACAACTGTATTCTCATCTGAAGAGTAAAAGAAGATAGTTTTCAAAATTATTTGAAACTAATAATTTACAGGTTTATTCATGTTTCTGCTTTGCAGAAATTTTTAAAATACTTCTGCTGAGAAAATCTGAGTAAATTATTACTATAAAAATAAATATTATTACTTTAATGTTTTGCCTGAAATAATTTCCCTGCTTATGTGATATTGTACTTTTAGACTAGTTTAAAATGTGAGTAAATTGTTTAAAGACTTTGGGATGACCTGTGGTGTTGCTGAGCCTGATTGTAGAACTCCCATTGACATCTGTGCTCGTCAGGATTTCACTTCTCTGTGTTTTAGTCTTCTGGACTCTCATCCAACATTATTTGGCCTATGATACCCTTTGGGGGTGGCTCTGAAGTTCCTTTACTGACATTACATTTACAGTTCCTTTACTGACATTACTGACAAAACCACCTACTTTGGAAATACAGTAGGGAATCTATTGATTGAAGCTAAAAAAAGGGTTGAAAACTCATGGGAGAACATTTAACATTTTTGTCCTCGACCAGGAGAGGTCACCCTTGTGCGTGGTATAAAGTGAATCTGAACCCTTTACCCCTTTCACTGGTTCTTTGGAAATTAGTGACATTGGTTTAAATGAAAAATACCATATCCAACATTTCCTGAATTTGAGGTATTTTTGGAATCCAGACTGGACTTAGGTTCCACACCTCAATTCTTTGTTTACCAGGCAAAGTGATTCTGCTGATGGTACCAGCATTTGTTTCTCCCTGTAACAAGATTCACATCATATCTCTAGCTCACATAGGTTTAAATGAGGAAAAATGTCTCTGAGATCAACACAGTTATGTTAATTGGTAGTTGGTCCAAGGTGAAAAAGTGAGCTTATATCTTTCAAGATATATATTTCTTTTATTATTTCATATTAGATAAATATTAATGGATTGTTTTGAACCTTACAAACCTTTTATTTAAAATAAAAATAATCCTTATAAACTTTGTTTCCTCTCCTGCTGTTGAGAATTGGAAATGCAAGAAATGTCTTATGACTACTGTACATTCCTCTACTCCCTAATTGGGTGCAGGGGTTTCTAATGCAAATTCAGTTCATCCTTCTTCTGTCTGGGCACAAAACTATGACTGCTCATCTGGGATTTTTTTTTCTTTCTTTCCCTTCTTCAAAAGAAAAATAGTGTCCTTTCACACATGTAACCAAGATCTGGAAGTCTGCCAGCATCTGTCTGACTCATCATTTTCAAAAGATACTGTGAATGCTGGGAATCAAATTCTAGCTGTGAGACCGAAGGTAGACACTTGAGTGCCAAATTCCATTGCCACTTTACCATTTGAGCCCACTTTAATGAAAGAATGCAAAGCAGAAAGGAAAACAGCTCTTTCTGTTTTTACCCTACTACCAATCGTAACAGAGCCAACATGGCTCTTTATACTAAGAATATGAATAATGTACAAAAGAATTTTAGAAAAATACCTTTAGGCTAGAAAACTGAGACTAATCATAGTATTGTTTTTCATGAAAATAAAACTTGCTTTGAAGTATTTATGCTACTTCCTTACTATTCCCTTGGCTATATTTTGTTTTCATAATGTTTATTCAGTTAACTTAGTTATTTTTGTACTTATCAGGTCTTAATACCTTTTCCTTTTGCCCCTTTCTTTTGATTCATGTTTTTTTCAGTATTCTGAGGCTGATTTATCTCTGTCAAGAATTGCTTCATAGTGCAAGGCATCGGACATAAATCCATTACTTACGGTATGTCTATTGCTGCAGAAAAATGTGCTTCACACGGAGCTGATTTTTTTTTTTTTTCCAGTTTTTCAACACTACTTTCCATTCATGGAACATGAATCTTTAAACACAGAAAAATACAACCTAGGAGTACAATTTTTAAATATATACAGTCCTAACTAAATATGTATTTCCATAGAGTTCAGGAGACAGTACTACTGGAGGTGTACAGATAACACGAGTACCAGTCATAACTTTCAATCTGTATATAAATTAAAGATAATGCCTTCAGGGACCTGCTTGTTGTTTCTTACGAAGTAAAAAGTTGAGACTTTGCTTCGGATTAATATAGTACATTTTGAATGCAGGAAAGAAAATATTAATATAGTATCAGTGCTGACAATCAACATCTACTGGAATCATAGCCATAAGGGGCTAATACTCTCACTGGATCTATTTAGAAATAAATTACTTATATTTCTGCTACTTGAACATGACATAGGCACTTTAAACATCTAAGCAAAATAATTAGTATTTAGAGTGATGGGTCTTGCAGTTTACATATCTTGTGGTAAAGGGTTTTTTTTCTGTATTTGGTTGAGTCATTTCTTAAGTTTGTAGATACAGAAATGGCTCCCATGTGTGACTGAGATATTATGCTTCTAATGACTGTTCTGAGATGTAAACACATATAAACTTAAGCCACTGAAGTTAACGACAAAATTCTTGTTGATCTCAGTGGGTTCAAGATTTCACCCCAGGCATCTTACAAGACAACACTTGAACTTCATAATGCTACCGTGTTTCTTTTGACAGTAAGTAAACCAAAATCATATATTTTAAAACTTGTTTTTAAGCTGATGTATTGCCATGACCCACATTACTCATTATAAGTCTTTCTATATAGGTGGAAAACTATCCATTTTTTGGCCAAAAGGGAAAATTGCAGGCATCTCTATGCTATGTAAATTGTGTATTTATATATTTAAACATGATGTAGCATTCATCATGTTCATTCATTTAAATCTATTGAAATAATTGTTGTTTGACCAAAAAAACCTATTTTTTCCCCTCATTTGACAATAGGAATCGATTAGCAACTGCTTAAAATATCAGGCTGAACCTTGAGTTTAGTCAGAGTGAACTGTCTCAACCTCTTTGTAAAAATCACTGCAACTCCTTCCCTTCATATGTTGGAATTCAAATGATTTTCAGCTGAAGATTCAAATTTACTTTGATTACATGTATTTAATATGGTATAATACAGCTCAGCGGTTGACTCAAATGCATGTATGGTAAGACCAAATGATACTTTCACATTTATTCTTTAACTTACTCAAATGAGGGACCAGAACTGGTTTCATTGTTATATATTGTCTGCTTAATTTCTGCAAACCTAAAAATTAGCATGCATTCTCAAATTAGAAAGTAAGCAAACCACTGATTTACCTTCTTGTGCTTAGTTTATGCACGCACCTCTCATCATACAGAAAACAGTTACCTTGTCAACCAAAAAAGCCATTAACCTGAATCTTCAAAAAAGCATCCCACAATGATCTATGGAGCTATAAATCACTTGTATCATATGGATGTGCGATGGTGTATTCCTTGTGAACACTGGAAAGTATAAATGAAAAAAAGAAGTAATATTCATCACATCCTCTTCAGATTGAAAATTGAGCTCAAATTCTACTCACTTTAAATAAACAAAATAATATTTTGCTTACTGGAAACATCAGGCATTTTTCAACTACTTCCTGCTAAAAATATTGACTTGCCCTTGTCAGTACACATATGAAAGAACTAAACATGACAAAATCTAGAGACTTTCAAAAGAAGTCTTTCTTTTCCTATGCTTTTAATGGGCAAAGTCCCTGCAATGTTATATCAGGTTTTGGTGTAAATTACATTGATTTAAAACTGGAATAACCCTGTAGAAAATTGACTAGTCCTGTTTATTTTTTTTTTCTTTTCATTTAGGCTGCTGTATGTTTTATGCAGATCATAGCTGCTTTTCAATGACAATAACAACAAATTATTTGGGTTATACGGGGTACACGACACTTAACTTCCCTTTTATGTAATTCAGTTTTTCCTGAGCCTCTGGTATGTAGCAAATTTTATGATCACTGAATACTGTTTGACAAAACAAATATCTACCTGAAGTAGAATTGATCACCTTATTGATCAGGTTTGGCATTAACCACCTTGCTAACTGAGAAAGGCATTATGCAGCCAATGTGTGAATGCGAATTCAAGGTCATAGCAGTTCAGTCTAAACAGTACTATTTGACAGAAAACCCTGGGCAAGATTTACAGTCTATCTCCCTGCTTTCTAAATGGCACATTTATTATATTCTTCCAGATGCTCTAAGGAATAATGGTCTTTAGCATTAGCTGTTGAGATTCTGCTGAATATCAGTTTTTCTGTAGACAATGCTGCTTGAGGCAGAGCTCTAACAAGACGTTGACTTCCATATTGCCTGCAAATGCGCCTCATTTCTTTCTTCCTTCCTTCCTTGCATAATCATCCTCACCTCCAGAATGTTCTTTTTCAGAGGATCTTCTTCCTGAAGGAAAGAAGCAGAAAATACAACAGTTACAACCACAGGACAGAGTTTTATTTGTTCCTGTTCAGCACAAATGAACCCAAGGCACACAATTTCTTGGTATGCAGAAATCTCTACACCTCTATACCATTGTGGTAGCTTTTAGAAAATACCATCCAGAGTAGTAAAAAACAGAGATAAGAGGTTAAAAATCCAAATTTATCTGACAGATTTGTTTAAGTAAAGGCTATTGTAAACCACACTTAGAAAAAACATAGCCTCAACAGGTAGAAAAATACTTGTTAAGAAGTATTTCTTAACAATTTGACCATCCACTCATCCTTCGTGTCACAGCATTTGTCCAGAAATGGCAAATGTGTGAAGTATGTGATATGCTGGGAAGATATCTACAGAGACCTTGTGTATACAGCATTATGGGCTCATTAACCAAACAGGATTAGTTGCAAATACTAATTTTGCTCCTCCACTCCCTTCTACCTTCTCAGTCACAACAGCCAGCCAAACTCCACTTTGCAAGCAACAGTTCTCAAACAGGGGTTGAGCTTCTGCAGGGATCCTTCGGCAGCTTGCAGGCTTTATTCTTGTGTACCCAGGAAGCAAAGTACCAGTATAAGCTTTGCCTCTGCTGTAAGTAGTTAACAACCCCACCTCCGACCTCCCCTCTGACACTGCAGAAAAATGTATGCTCCTCTGTAAAAAAATAAAAATATAAAAAAAAAAATTAGGCAAGAACATAATTAACCATGGTCATGAAAAACATCTCCACAATCAAATTCATTTATTTCTCTTGAAGAAATCTTGTAATGTCTTTACATGGGTAGCATTTTTTTTTAGACTTTAATACCATCAGTACCCGTCTGACTAGAGGGCAGATAGGCATCTCTGTAACTACATTTATGTAACTTGTAAGAAACACTTATTTTCAACAGGATCATGAATAACTGCCTTGTTCATACTTATTGTCCCTTCCAGTCCATATTCAGTTCCAGGTGCAACTTCATGGTAAGGGAATGACTACTTTGAAGAGGGCCATTTTTCAATAGAGGTCAAAGGAAGACAGGGAAAAGATGGATGGATGCTAATATTTTCAGTATTCGTGTCTGAGCCATTTGTCTTGTGAAGACTTAGTTACCTTGTTTTACAGCTATATCTTTGACTTGGTGGCCGACCTAGTCATTGGTCTTGTCTTAGACATACTATTTTAAAATCAGTGCATACTGCACAAATATACTTAAACAATGTGGTGTAAGTGGGCATATTAAGGGAAGCAAATTTTCCAGCTGAGAAAATTTTGGCACATCGGAAATATCAGGAATTATTTTTTTTTTTGGTACATTCTCTAACTTCAGTATTTCCACAAAAATTACTATTGCCTCTATTTTTGCTACTCCTGCAAATATATATAACAATGGAAAAAGAAAATCTCATCTGAAGACATCCTACCAATACACAATCGCTGAAAAGTTATTTAACTAATGTCTCTAAGTATATAAAAAAGATTAGAAAAAAAAAGATAAAACCAGGAAAGGCAAAGAACTGCAAGAAAAAGCAGACAAAAACCATGCTGGTGAGACAGAAAACTTTTTCTGGAGAGTGACTGAGTCTCTGGTAAAATGTTATTTTGTAGATACAGGAATATGTAAAAACATTTAGGGATTCATTTTTAAAACCACTTTTCTAAGTCTGCTACAATGAAAAGCACTTTTCATATATTTAAATTCTAATCAGGCTTCTAGCACATTTTCCATTAAGCCTTTTTCCTTGTTTTATGAACAGGATTTGAAGAACTAGAGAATTCAAACAGGAAATGTTAACGTTAACTTACGGATCTTTGCTGACAATTCGATTATCCTCCTACCATCAGAGCAAGCTTTTCAGTACATCGATGAGTAATTCGATGCCAAGTTTAGTGTAGCCAAAATGACAACAAACACCGTAATGAACAAGGCTGTAGTTATTTCAAAACTGCTGACCCGACTAATATGTAAGCAAACAGGGAGAAGGTACAATATGGTAAATAGCATCTTATTTTGAAGCCAATCTTGTGTAATTAAGAAAATTTAAAATAATATCGTTATACCAAATACCTGAAGTTTTACAACTGGTGTTTTTCACTAGTATTGAGAGCAGTTAGGTTTCAAGCTACCAGTGAGATTAAATAATTGAAGGTGAGTGGGGAAGATAAGCACATGTGGATTACATTCGTTTTATGATTGCAACTTATCTTTCCTAAAATAGACACAAAACAAAACCAGAACAGATATTTGAATTAAACCCTAACAGGAAGTACTATTGCTTCACAATTTAGGCAGGCAATCTGTTTGTCAAGAAAATAAATAAGAATGGAAATATGCAGGAAAGTATGCAAAATACTCCAAAGAGAAAAATCTGTGCCAGTTCTTTAGCAACTGTTTACAGGCACAGGCTTTCTGCATTCCTCTGGAGCACAGGAGGCAGGGAGGGCTGTGGGTCAGCCTGGGAGATACAGAGGGATGGATTTGCCAGCAGGCAGAGAGACACAATATCTGCTTTTCTGCCCTCCTCTTGCAACACTTTGAATATAGTCAAATATGGAAAAGCAGAAGGGAAATGTGCTTGGCCATGCTAAAACTTAGCTGCAGTACAAGAGTTCAGCAGTGAGTTCAGCTGAAGAATGTAGTTTGGCTTCTCTAAACTGAAATAACCTTTGCTGCAGGATTACAGAACTCTTTTAGTCACCCACATACTCCACGTGATCTAGGTGGAGCATAGTAGCTGGCACATTCGCTCAAGGATTTAGAAAATGAATCTGAAGGATGAAGGCAACTCTAACATTTTTTAGCTGGTGACGATCTCAGAAGAAAACCTTATAGCAGTCTGTAATGCCTTCAAGCATTAGAAATTAAAAATATATGTACGGAAATTTGTCCTACGCTGCCTTCATTATTGATTGTTACCTCCTTGTAACACGTTTTCACCATTGGGTCACGCTGCCACTGCAAGATGCTATGAAGATAGAATGACAAATATTTTAACAGTTTCCAATTTGCAGGTGGGATGAAATCCGTTCCAGTGTCTGTTGCATATAACTGCCATAAATAACTTTTTTGAAAAAAAGGGATAAATTCCATAGTTGTTTAATAAATCCGACAAAATATTATCCATAAAAATTAAAATAGATTAATTTAGTGACCAGAAACTTTTATTATAATTCTCTGATTAATCTTGGAGATATTATATATATGGGAGTTGGGGAGGCTTCACCATGCACTTGCAGTTCTCTAATTGTTGAAACTATCATCTATTAAAAACAATAAAGATGTACGGGGCCAGATATTTGGTTATGACCATGACTGGATTGAAGGGTGCTCTGTAGGTAGGTTTGAAACTCGGCACTGAGCCTTTTTAACCCTGGAGATGGAGAAACGTAAGAACTGATTTAATGTATGCCAGGCTCTGAAGGATGGACAGCCTAAGATCAAAGTTCTGCTGTTTCAGCCATACACCCTGTTTTTCATCTTCACTCAATTCCACCCATCAGCAGCAGAGACACTAAATGTATTAAGATTTTCTATTCCACCAGGAGATCACTCTTACTCTTGATCATTCTTAAATGCTTCTTCCTCTCCTGAATTATTTGGCTTTTAAACCAGATGGCACTGATAGTTCAGAGCAAAGCCAATATATTGGAAAATTTGGTGTGTTCTATTTCTCACTTTTATCTGACTGCGTATAGCTTTTATTTTTATCCCAGTTTCTAAAGGAACATATTAAAACATTCCAACTCTTCACATGTATTAGTCATAACGCACAAAAAATGTGAATTGTGCATGACAAAAGATACTGCATTACATTATGATTGCCATACTATAAAACTTTCTTTCTGCTTGTTTTTATGTGATATATTGAAATAGATCTAATCATATATGATTAGATGGGACTGAATCAAAAATAAATCCTTTGTCAGTGTGCCTGTCAGTCTTAGGGTGCCTTTTATGTGAGCAAATTTATTGTATCTTTCTTTGACCTAAAAGCTAAAGTTCATGACCTTATGTAGGTAAATTGACAATGGACTGACTTCTTCAAACACATTGTGCTTTTGTATTTTAAAAAAAATATTTTGGTGAACTTTGGAGGAGTGAGATGACAGTATCTGAAACAGCTTCTTTTTTCAGTGTTCTAAGGCTAAGATATGACCTAAGAATTCCCACTTTCCTCCAAACTATGCTGAGTGTATGGCTTCTTTTTATTAGGGCTCTGACAGATGTTTGCCAACGGATTTAACAGCTATAGGATAAAACATGATATTCACTTATCTGTTCTACCAGAATTTACTGGCCCATAGCAGGTGAAGTAGAAGGAAACATACTTTGTTACCTGACTCACTCAAGTTGACAGCTCAACATATTAATTCCAGTAGTGAAAAGCAGTGGATTTATGGTATAAAACAAGCCTGTGAAGAGAGGCTGATGAAGGGTGGGCATATATCTGTTCCAGTATGACCAGAGAGTCAAGGCACACAGCCAAAGGTACTAATACCGTAAACCGATGCAACTAAATCTAGTGGAGCCTTTAGCTTCCCTGATCAGGATGCTGTTTTTTTCCGAAGAACAGATATCATTTCACAGAGGATACGAAGGCAAACATAAGCATTGAATTTGGTTTAGGGTTGGGGCTGTTTTTTTTTTTTGTTTTGAATAGAGACTTTGAGCAGAGAATAGATTTTCTGGACAACAAGCAATTTGTTTTGTCTAGAAACTTCCAAACAGAAAGGAAAAAAGAGAGGAGTAGCTCTTCATTACTGTGTCACTCCATCTTCAGCTAATCCAAGGGGGTATGATCCAGTCAAGAACCACTACTCTGATACTTTCCTCAGTCCACTTCTGTAGCACCATAATTTGACTGTCTTCAGCAGAGATATTTATGATTTTTCAAGCAGAAATGAGAGAAGAACTAGATTCAGTGATAATTTGCCTGGACTATGCTGAACTAAAAGCAGAATAAATACTATAATATTGTGTATTAATGGATTTTCACACCTGTATGGGGCATTCAGCTATGAGTATTATGAGTAATAACTATGAGGGCAACATAAAAATCAGTAAGAATGTGACTCTGAATTTGCTTGGATTTCCACCCAATGGGAACATTTCTATTTAACCCAGCAAGCTGTGCATCAGACTCTAAAGGTGAGTTTCATGCTTTCTGCTGTCACAACAGATTTCTGTCCTCCCTTCTGCAACTCCTTCCCACCATTCATGCCTATCTTCTGTCAGTGAGGGCACTTCTCTTTCCCTGAGTTATCAGTAAAGAAACACTATTCCCTCCCTCCACCCCCCAAGTGAATAAATTCTGATCATCAGCTAATCCACCACGCATCAGAAGAGCGGTGAGGAAGATGGGAAGCACTTTTTGCTAAGGATGGGAAAAGGGGATGTGTTGTGTTTTTCAGTAGGGAACAGCTACTAGGATTGCTAGTTGCTGATGTGAAATCACAGACTAAAGCTTTAGCATGGATTTTGAAAATTAGAAGGAACGTAGGACTTAGTACAACAGAGTGGTACTAAGCACTGTGGCCATAAACCAGCTCAAGACAACACCCTGAGTTTAGCTTTAAGGAGGAACACATTGGACTCAGCGTTTGGGAAGAAAAGGAAATAAATCCTGTAGGGTCCTATTAAAATTGCAGAGTATATTTTTATTTAAAAATGTAAAAATTATGGATTTTTTTTTTTTCTAATTACAGACATAAGAGAGGAAAAAGAATGGAGCATTTGGTCAATTTGGCTTTAGCTTTCAGATTTTGTACGAACAGCAAAAGCTATTGACCATAAGAGCTTAAAAGATAAAAAAAAAAAACATTTTTTTTTTAGAGAAAATATGAAACCTTAAATTAAATGTAAATCTTGATATTGCCAAATTATTCATTTATTTTAGAATCTTCAAAACACTGATAGCTTATTTGACTAGAAGATACTTCATGTTCTTCAGTATCCTGAGTCATAATCATAGGAGAAAAAAAGAGACATACCATTTCTCAGAGCTATAACACTGTTATTAAACTACAAAAAAACATGAATTTTTGATCAATTTAGAGTATCATATCAGCTATGGTCTATCCAGTGTTATTGCTTGACACATTTTGATTCCTGATACAAAGAATCTAAATCAACAACTTGTGTCTTGCCAAGAGACCTAATAGTTTTGAAAGCTGGTTTATTTTGTTGGGGTTTTTTTTGTCTACGAAGCAAAACAATTAATATAGCACTGTAAATGCAACACAATTAATCACTGTCAGCACTCTTCAGCTGCCACGCAGGGAAGCTGGCCAAGCAAGCCCACCAGCACTACTTTGGTGACCTGACCTACTGTGATGAATGAGAGGACTCCCTCCAGTTGGTGAAAGACAGCGAACCTGGTATGTGTGTGCAACTCCAAGGTACATGTATGTGACAGCCAAGAAGATTGTTTCACTGGATACCTGTGGAACTGCATAGGGGAAGCTGACATATTAACTATTTATGTTAATGCATAATGACTGATTTATGCTTGTAAAGCAGATAAATAACAGAATGAAAGCAGTTACTATTTTTTCTCATGCTGCCAGTGGTGTTTCTCTGACAGTCCTATATTTCTTCTGAGAAATTCAATTTTAATACTATATCTCAGATAAAGATTCCGGACATACCACACACATTAGCTGAAATTCCATTCCATTGCTCATCCTCCTCTGCTTGTCTGCAAAGCCTACATGTTTTCAGTATTCCTCATTTTTCTTGAGTTCGATTGTACTGTACAAATGCTGATCAAATCATGCTCTGTCATTCACAATAGCATCAACAAATTGAACTGCCCTTTTGTAGAGGGCATACAATGCTGATTTCACAGATGCGTACTGTTAGGCAAACAGACATGCAAAAATGTGCACTTGAGGTCAAAGACTGCACAATCTTTATTTTCTTTCCTTCTCCCCCATATGTGATCATTCGTGTCTCAGGATGCTACAGCTCTTTTTTATCTCATCATCCTCAAATGCAAAGCAAGCTTGATAACTGCCAAAACTTGCATGTTCTGCAGCTTCACAGCTGGGATACATATGCATGAGTGGCAATGACAGGAAAACATCATATTAAGTCAAGCTCAAAATGAGAAGCTCTAGGCCACCTCCAACTAAGGGACTGCAAAAATGATGAAAGAATCAACTAATTTGATCTTAAAGAGTCTTTAGAGACAGAGGGAATAATTCCAAATAGTTCTCAATACGATTAGATAAAGAAAGGAAAAGTAGAGAAAGGGCTACTGCAGTAAACATCATTCTAATAAAAGGAAGGCAGAAGAGAAAGAAGGATGTTTGTATTGGGAATGAAAAAGGAGCATTTTCTGGTTTGATATGAACATGTGGCACATAAACAAGGAGAAAAGAAAGTGCCCTGGGTAGGAAATTATTGAGGGAAGATGCTGCTGCAGAACATTAGGTATATAGTGACCTGTATTATGTTTGGACAATGAGCTAAACAAACTGAAGTTCTTAATTATACTTTTAACTTTCTAAATATAAAAAGAAATAGGGATTAGCTTTCAAAATCGTTGGCAATGTTTACCAAACCTCAGGCTCACATCTGAATGGCATTATGTCCTGATGAGCTCATGACTGTGTCTTTACAGCTAGCCAAAGCAAGCAGTACATTTTTTATTTTTCTCTGTGTCTGAGAAATTATAGCCTACAGTGAGGAAATAGAGAACCTAATGTAGGAATAAAAATTATGTATAAAACACCATGATTTTCTTATAATCATTCCTTTTACAGATTTTTTTTGACATGTAAAAGTCTTCAGGTACTGAGGTCCAAGGACAGAAATTTAAAAGAATTATTGTATCCAAACATATGTAGTTCAACAGCACTCTTACTTATTTCTGTAAATAAACTTACTAAAAGACTGAAATATCTTTGTGAGGATTTCCTGATAGGCCAAAAGGGATGTAATACTTACTCTTTATCTATTAAAAACAGTTTCTGTATTTTCTCATTTTGATAGAATTCTTAATTTTTACCATTGCAGAAAAATTAATAAAGGACAAAAGGTATACAAAATATCTATATCTGAAAATTCCAAACTGCATATTATCATATAAATTTTCATCAAGGTTAAATCCAGTCTCCTTCCTGCTGGAAGGATCAAAGAATGAGAATATTTAAACTAAAGTTGTGGAAAATCCACTGCTGGAATTCACTGAGCACTTACAGTGAGTTAGAGACATCATCAGCTCACTGAAACCCCTAAAGCAGAAGCACATTGCATCATGCCTCTATCTACCTATTTTGCCTACCTATATTGCTTATCATTGGTGACAGGCTCTAATTCTAAGCAAAATTTCCTGGTTTCTTTCCCAAATACCTGAGAGAAAATATATTCTTCTACTGATGCAATATCTTATTCTCTACTTTATGGTATGGAATTAATTTGTATTCTTATTTGTGTTTTTAATTATTTTCTGACTGGTATTAATATAAGCTCTCCTGAGCTAAATTGTTTTTTTCTGTCCACATTTTAAACCCCTGTTGGATGCCCTTTTATTATTTTGCAGTCTTCCCTCGGGTGAATAACTTCTCTCAATTTATTAGCATCTGCAAATTCTGTTAATGAGCTGTTTGCTTCCACCTCCAGATCACTAATGAAGATTAAATAAAGCTGTATTCTGCACTAACCCTTTGCATCCTGATTCTCCAGGATATTACACCACTGATTCAAACGAAGTGACACGAACTTAAAAGCAGGGGAAGGCTGGAGATTCAAACCCTGTGGTAACCATCACACTATGTCACTGGTTTTTGGCTCCGGATGTTTGTGAGTTTTTTAGTCATTTCATAATCCATAGGCTACATAGAATTCTGGAATGAAAATTCCAAGTAATACTACATGGGAGAGTGTGGGATAGCTGAACAAAAATAAATTATGATTTATTGAATCTCAAGTGAGGGTATTTCAACAGCAGATTGTGGGATGTGTCCTGATTCTAATTTAATAAAATGCTGTAACTTATAGAGAGTCAACAAACACAGAATAATAAAAATGATGTTAAGAATTACTATAGGATCTATTATTAAACTTATCTTGGAAAACTCTGGTTTAACAATTCAAGGAAGCATAATCTGAAACGTGGATAATCACTTGATGGCACAATTTGTTAAATGTTGTATTGAAGTAAATTACAGTAACATAAAAAGAAGTAATGCTTTAGAATAGAAACCTTTGAAATGCAGAAGAAAACAGACAGGTATCATCTTTAATGCAAAGAAATGGAAGCATGCGTAACTGGCATCGAAGACAATGTGAAATTAAAAACAAAAAGAAAGCATTCTTCTACAAAAGACTCTGACCTTGAAACACTTAGAAAACTGCTCAGTTTTCTCAAAACTCCCCTATAAGACGGGGACAAGCTCCATGTGCCAAAATCCTCTTTCCTGTAAATGTCTGTTCTCATGCTTTTCTCTCCTCTGAAAAACACAAGTGATATGCACCAGAGCGTATCTGGGAAAAAAGGGGTTTTGACTTTATAAACTGCATATCAAAATCCTCCCATAGTCAATAATCCCAAGTCTCATAGCACGTACCTTGGGGTTCTTTGGCAAACAGACATTCATAGTTGATAGACAGTAAAGGCTTCCAAGGAGTTCCACTGCTGCAGTGTGTAAAAGGTACATTTTTCATATTAGAGACCTCTACTGGCTTACTTATGTCACATGCCTAGGCAATTAGATCACCCCTTAAGGACACCCACCAGCAGAGACAATCATTGTATCTTGCCTGTAGTCTTCATATTAGAGTTCACTTGGGTTTACAAGCTTCTTCAGTCATTTAAAAGGCACAGGTTGGACTTCCTAACTCCCCTAATTTTCTAGACATCATCACAGGCCTATTGGATTGGGGTGGTTCCAAAGTAGCAACGGAAATCTATCACAATAACTCAAAAGCACAGTGTATGATTTTAAACTATGGACAATGGCTCAAGTATAAAGACTCTGTAATAGGAGAAAACAATCCCTACTTACATCCTAGACTTCTAGAAGCTCTCTGCAGTCATTCATTTCCTCTCCCTGCTCCACTTCCCATCTTGCCTATTTAATGACACATTGAGGAATGAAGAATTCCATAAAATCCATTTTGCTGTGCCATATACAACCACCACTTCCCTTAATACCAGTGAAGTCAGTAGAGTTCTGCTAGAAACGAATGGCACAGGATATTTACTTATTTATTTGCTTTCTGGTACTCGGTTGTTTAAATTTTTTTATTTTTTTATTTTTTTTTTTGTGCTAGAATGTGTGCTGTCTGAAACCAGCATCTAAAATTAAACATTTGCAATTCATGGAAGTCATGTTAATACCTTAAACTTCTATAAACAAAGAGTCAAGAACCTGTCTGCTAAGTGTTCTTCTGAGAAGAACCTGGAGGTTATGATGGACACCAGGTGGCACATGAACCAGCTGTGTTCTCATGGTGTGTTAGGCACTGCGAATAAGTCCACATTGGTATAGATTATCACATCTACATTTGGATCCCCTAGTTCAAGAAGCATGCTAAGAAACTGAAAAGCATCCAGCAGAGTGCGACTAAATAGCCAGGAGCCTAGAGCACAGGACCTACGAAGAGACCGTGAGAGAGTTGGGCTTATTTAGTTGGGTTAAGAGGCTGCTAAAGGCAGACTAATAGCAGCCTACAGCTGTTTGAAAGGCAATTAACAAGATGACAGATTGTTTCTCATTATCATTACATCCTCTGAATATTTTCCCTGCAAAGTAAGAGTTGTAAATCACGGTATGATGCAAAGGAAAGTCTATTAGACTTATCTGACCTGCTTCTTCAATAACACATAACAGTTACCTGTTTCGTAGTCTGGTAACGCATCCTCCAGAGAAACTGAAATTGATGCATGACATTTTTTTATCTTGTACTTGTTTCCATGAGAAAGGTGCATTTATAGTGATCAGATGCCTAATTTTTTAGGGTGAGATTAGAATATTTGAAGGACAATGCCTTCTCTCCATTTTACATGCTGAATAGGTTTGGTGCTAGTTAATGAGGAGGGAAGAGGAAATTTAAAGGCATAACCATGAACTATGGCTAAATGACACAATTTATGAAAAACTGCTTTGAATTAATAGCAAATTTATACTCTATTCTAAAATCCTTACATTATCCAATTTGCCACAGAAATAACTTCTAAAATGTTCCAAAGATAATATGAAACTTCAGTTACCCCTAGCAAGATAGAGGGCTTAAAATCACAGAGTGATTTAAATCACAGGGTGATTTTAAGAATTTAAAGGCTAGCACTTCAATCATATTGATATATATATCATTGTTTTCTGATCTGTCTACTAAACCAATGAATGTTTTGCAGACAGAAATATATCAATACTTTGGTGGCACCATGTATTAAAGGAAGATTTGAGTAAATGTATTATGAAGTATCAAGGAGAAATTAATTAGGCTAAGGTCTTTCAGAAATGTTGGTATTTCCTCCCTTCTGCTGCTGGAACTCAACAGGAGTTTACCATTGATTTGTATGGGAGATGAGCAACACACCAAGGCATGATAATTTTGAAAAATGTACCCCAGTGGTATCAGAACATTGATTAGTCCATGAAGGGAAGCGATGAGAGACCAATTGGTAAAGACTGGACAGAAATACAGCATATTGTAAGAAATTCCGCTGAAAAGAGAATTCCAGCAGACTCTTTCTACAGAACTGAAGACTAGACAAATTACATTCACTGGTGTAACCAGAATGAAGAGCACTGTGTTACCATCGTAGACATAGTTTGTAGTGTAAATTAAGCATCAGGCATGCTTGGTTTAGAGGAAACCCAATTCTCTAAAGTGAATGCAAATACACCAAAGGAAAATGATTAAAAATGGAGCCAGGAGGATGATCAAAGTATTGGAAAGCATGCCTTATAGTCAAAGACTTGAAATCTATCTGTTTAGAGTATCAAAGAAAAGCTTATAGAGAGATTTGATCTCAGTGAATCTTAAGGGACTGAAAAATTTCTTAATGAAAAGCTTTTCAACATTCCACCCAAAAATATAACAAGAGGCAAATGCTAGAAGTCACTGTAAGAAAAATTAAAACTGGAAATACGTTAAGAATTTTAAATAGTAAAAGTGATTAGCCATTGGAACAGACTACTAGGGGTATTGTGAGTTCTCTGTCTTTAAAATGTTTTGCTTTTAGGAGTCATCCACGAGTTAAAACAGTAATTAATTCAGGGAGGACAAGGGACATGATCAGAGTGTTCTCTTCTGGCCAAATAATTTTAATCAATGTGTTAAAAATTGCTGGATATAGCACAGATGCAAAGAAATGTTCCAATGACATTTATTTGTGAGTGTGATAGAAAACTATTTCTCATTTTTTTAAATTGTTGGCTTCTGTTGGCTTCTCTCTCTAGTTAAGATAATATGTGAATTATTGCTTGTGAACTTTAATGAGGTTTTATCAAACTACTTTTGATATGTTGGACACTTCAATGTCTTTTCAGAATTCTTTTCCATAAAACTGGACATAATGCTCTATTACAACTGCAGGAATGTGAACTATTCTTTTAAAGTCCCATAAGCTTTGAAAGCTTCAATACAGCTTAAGAAAAGTAATTTCAGATATCTTCCCCCAATAATGTAAATGTACTAACTTAAATATACTGGTTTTGTTCTAAATTCATGTAGCAAAAGTGCTTTTACATGTTTTCCAGGTAAAACAGCTGATTCAAATATGTAAAGTTCAGAAGATTTTCTCCTAAAGGAACTCTTTCTCTGCAGTTCAGATCTTTAAGAAAAGCTTAGTGCATCTCTCGTTTCAAGAACACTTCTTACAAAGGTTCAAAAGAGCACAGAGTTGACTTGGCAATTTATGTTTTCTCTTAGGTTGCTTGACATGTTCCTATAGGTCTTTTTTGTTTTATCAAGTTGCTTTATCACTGAAAACTTATTATTGAGGCTGACAAGAATGATGGATTTATCCCCCTCAGAGGATGTTAAAGTCACTAAGATTTAGGAGGACAGGGACAATCTTAGAAGGCTGTAAATTCTATTAAACTTTGGGATTTTTTAGAACTATAACAGAATTTGAAAGAAAATTAGGACTTTTAAAAATGTGAAAGATTGGTTTTCTGTACGTGGACCAAACCAACCTTTTGTTGAGGGGATAAGTGTTTCGTGCCTATTTTACAGAAGGTGAGAGATGATGTTTTCCTTCTATCTTTTTTTTAATACATTTAGTAAACTCAGATAATAATAACTTCCTAATTTCTTTCTCTATAAGGAGAGAAAAATGAGAGGGGCTAAACATAAAGGACAGATAGGTATAACCTATTTGCAAAAATTCTTTCATCAGAAAAAATACAGAGTTTGTTGAATCACATTCAGAGCTTAAATAGGGCAAATATAACAATTTTTTCTAGACTACTCAGTAATTTCTTTATTTACATCATTAACAGTTCTCCATTTATCTGTTCATTTTCTTCTGTAATTTAACAAGCATAATTTTTATAATCTCTTATAAAGTAATACTTCTTCCATACAATGTAGATCAAATATCAGATCAGATTGTATCTGGCTGCATTCACAGTAAGGATAATATTGTGAGAATAAATTGTGCCCGCCTGGCAAGCTCTCATGTAAAGGTTGTTTATCTTGTTCTCTGTTTTTAAAGGTTGGGCCTAATTTTATCACAAGTAATCTAAATGATTATATTTTCCTTTAAGGATTTGTGTAAAGTAATATTTATCTTTCTTTTCAGATTTCAGACTAATTTCTAATTGCCACATTTTTAATAATAATAAGTAATAGGTGGCTGTTGAGTAGAGACAGTGATTATTTGCATCTTTTCTAAGAGAAACAGTGATTGGAAAAATCAATTTTCTTGGAACAGTCTTGAAAATTCTCTTCGACTGCTAATAACCAAATGTTGGATATTACGTGCAAGTGATATTCAAACCAAGGAATGATAGCAATTCTTATACAGCATGCTGTAAGATATATTCATTTTGTAGAAGAATTTATTCTGCCATCTGAGTTTTCTATGATCTGATTCTTTGAGAAGGAGGTTTCTAAATATCAAAGTAGCAGCTCTTACAATAGCTTTCCACTCAGACTAATGACTCAAGGTCTAACACAGAATATATTTAGAAGGGATGATGTTTCCTGCAAGAACATTTCAAAGCTCCTTTAAACTCTGATTCTGTGATACTGTGGCACTCCATCCACAGCGGACATGAGAATGATTTGGTTTTTTCGTCTTTGCAGCTTGTCTGACAACTCAAAGATTCAAACAAGGCCATCACTGTGATCCTTGATCCTTTTTTTTGCTCTCCTTTAGATTTCCTCTTGCTAGTCAAAATCGTTTTTGAACTGTCCAAGATAGGACAAATACTGGCCTGACGGCACTGTATAGCCTGAAAGGGCCACTTCATTTTTCTTGCAGTTACATTATTTTCACATGCTGGTATTATTTAGCTTTCCTTAGCAGTGCTGCATCTCTGGTTGACATTCAGCCTTTGATCTGCTAAAAATTATATGTCCTCTTCTGCGTAACTGTAATTTAGTCCCTTCCACTCCTATGAGAGAGAAATTATTATTTCTACCTGTGAAACTCTTCATTTGTCCTTGCTGAACAGTATCCATTTTTCCAAGGATTATTTCTCCAATATTAGGATCACGCTGAATCACAGCTTTGTATTCAAATGCTTCTGCAGTCTCTCCTACTGGGGAAGCCTTTGTGAGTAGAATCTGCATTCTATGAAACAATTACTTATTACTTTCTTGAATAACTTCCATCCAGATCTTCATGAAATCCTGCTTAAAACATCCAAGTTGACAATGAACTTCAGAACTTGCTTATATCCATCTGCATGCTCGTGTTATGGCAGTTTCAACTGGCCATAAGAGGTATTGGTAGAAATCTTAGTGAAGTCAATATATACAACACTATACATAAGCCCATTAAATGTCTCAAAATTAAAACAAACAAACTTGATTATGACAAATATTCAGTGACTCTTACTTATTTCCTGGTTATATTCCAGGTAGTCAGAAATAATTTGTTTGATTAAATATTTTTTCCAGTAATTAAAATTAAGCTAGTTTGTAATACAACAGTTTCTTCTTTTAAAAAGATCTGAACCCCATGGGTACCTTCTTAAAGATAATTGTTAATGAACACAAGGCAACCTGGGAAAATCCTCCAAGTATACTAGGGTGATTAAGTTTCTAACAGTCATGCTAAACTGCAGTCTGTTGTCCTTTAACTGTGAGTTGTGTCTACAGAGTTGTCACAGCCTACTAGATAGTAAGCGTGGGAATTGATCCTAGTCCAATCGTGGAATGACAGAGTTTAGCTAAACCTAATTTACTGTCCTCATATAAGACTCTGTGCTGCTGTGGCTGTAGTACTGATTTAATAGCAGTCTTATAGTTCTGGTGTTCGTAGACACTGATGCAAAATAATCGTGACTCAGTAGTAGTATTCTCATGGGAATCCCAAGGGACCCTTCATCTAAAACTTGAAACCCGGAACGTGAAAATAAAAGACTGAAGGTTTTCATCTAACTCTCCCTAGGTTCAAAGTTAACATTATGCCAGTGAGCCTTTCTTCCATTGAACAGTCAGGAAACAATGATGTAAGACTCATCTTCTCACCCAAGTTAGCTGAAAACCTTACTTATTGTTAGACAATTTTCTCACTGAAAGTGACCCAGGGTTAACTGATGAATCCTTGCTGCTGCTCAATGCTGGTAATATTAGTTGTTTCACTGCCTTAAAAATATCCGAAGTGCTAATACCTCAGCAATAATTGGTTTTACTGAATCATTCAGAAAAATTACATTTACAGATTTGTAGCAATGCAAAACCACAGGTTAGCTTGAATAGTTGCCTCTGACCATGATCTTTCACTTCTCCTGAGGATCCCCAAGGTCACAGTTATTTTGTACTGACATTTGAAAATTATTCTGCTACGCACAAGCAGGTGGGATATTCATCTGTTAAGCTGTACTTTCATTACAGCTGTTTACATCCACACGGCCAAAATGCAGAGGTCCACCTGCCCCTCAGCCTTGCCCCTCAGCCGTGCCCCTCAGAGCACTTGGGAGCCTAGGGAGCCTTGGGGACAAGGACAGCCTGTTTGCTCAATAAATGATTATTGGAAGGATTGGACTTAATCATTGTTGGGCAACATCATCTTAAAAAAGACCTTTCTTCCATATAAGATTTTCTTACTGAAATTATATATGATAAAGGTATTTCTAGAATAATTGTCATTGATAAAGCAAAAAAAAAAAAAATGCTCTGTATTTTACAGTAAGTGAAGAACAAAGTCTACTCCATAAAGCATGACTCAACTTTGGGCTATATTTTCTAATGTGATCTTCCACTTCTGTACATTACACTTTCCACTTCTTCGGCTGAGTGTCCTTCTCCCCTAGTATTATGTGACAATACCTTAAAATCCCAAATCACTAATAGGAGAGATGAGTAATTTAAATAAGTTCTAATTCCTTTGTGGCACCATGCTGAAAGCTACAACATGTAAATAATTGAATTGCCAGTGCTTAATATTATAGTCAGTTTTATTTCAGATGAGATTATATAAAGAATAGAATGACCCATACAACCCTTACAGACAAGAAAAATATGTAGTAATAAGTAAACCCCAAGACTGTTGTGTGAAGGAAATTCAAGCATATTATTTACTTTTCTTCTTTTGGTTTATTTGTCAGTACCTTTTGCAGTTCTTTCCATTAAATTCTATCTTCTAGTACCATTTCAGTGGCATTTTTTCATGAAGAGGAAAAAAACGTGTATGTTTGCAAAACTAACCAGTAGTTGCAGAGCAATTCAATAAGACATGACATATCAGAAATGACTACAGTCGTGACTATTTTACAATGAATGAATTTCGAACTGACAATATTTGTTTTAAAGCACATCTCCTCAACTTTTTAGAAATCCTTACTGTTTATCTGTGCTTACCACTGTTTGTTTACCACTTTAGTGAGAACTATAGCACTTACGCTGGTCATGTTGGAACTAGCTTAGAGGCATAAATCTTGTCTGTTTAAATGCTTTGGAAACTATATTGTGTGATCTAAATAAAAGGAAATAAAAATGCTTCCACTGAATAGATAATTGCTAATTCCTGTAACACTAAAATAATATGCACTGTGGGTTTGCAGCACTATTTATTAAGACTTTACTTATTTATATAAACTGAAGAAGATTCCACCTCATGCTTCATGCCTGGGTAAGAGGTGCTGTAGTAAGGACAGTGAGAGAAGTCACCTTACTAGACCTGCCTGGTGAGCAGTGGTAGCTAAACATGGTTGCCACTCTGATGAGTAACACAGATATGCCAGGTTTATAGTCTGCCTGAAATGAGTTTGTGAGGCATCACAGAGGTACTCAGACATCATGGCTTCTGCCAGTTGCAGCCATTTGCAGAGGACCTTGAACAGCTTGGCTGAAGAGGAAAACCCCATCATACCCAGACCGAAAAGCCTTTCCTAGTGTCAGAGTTGGATAAATCAGCTAACAGCCTTTGTCCCAGACATGCCAGGAGCTCGCTACCACTTTCAAGGCTATAAGAAAAAACGTAAAGTAGCTTTCATTTAACTGTTTAGCCCATTATGATTTTAAGGACAGACAGAATTAAAAAAAATAATATTTCTGGCATCCAACTCAAAAGAAGCATAATGGATTTTTAAATTAAAGAGCATAGTGACAGACTTAGAGTATTATAATAGTATAGTATATGCTTCAGATGTATTTTAATACAGTGAAATTGCACTTTGCATCACATAATACAAGAATTGTATTAGTTTATTCAAATGACTTGCCTAATCGCACCTAGTGTTCTGTCCGTGATGTGAATAGTTTTAAATTACTATAAAGGAATGGATCTTGCTGTAATATAAGTTAGCAGGCATGAACAAGAAGTAAATACAAAATATTTTTCTGTTCTTCTCTGAGAACTTTCAAATCTGCACCTTATGAAGAGCAACCTGAGGGTAAGAAAATGAATAGGTTATATATAATTGGCATGTTTGAACATCATTCACTGTGCTGTCTGATGGAAAAAAAATAAATCAATTGTTTTCCTTAAGGGGAGCATCTTTGAAGAACACAGGGTCTGCACAGCTCAGTAGTTTGCAAGTCCATCTCTCTGACAGAATACACAGAAAGTAGCAGCTCCAGTCCCTGATTTGAATTGCCAAATACTTAATGTTTCCTATTCTGGTGACCCCTTCTTTGAACGAGCACGTACAAAAAATTTCAGTGCAGAAAAGGTCCTTTATGTCCTTTTCTTTGTGACATTTTAAGTTACAGAGGTACCTAAGGGAAAGCTCTACTATTCATATTCAGGCACCTAAACAGGTTGACTATTTTTTTCAGCATTATCCGGTATCTGTGGAAGGCAGATCAGATTGCTTTAATTTCCAGACAATATCAGACTATGAAACAGGCGTATTTTGACAGAGAATGAGTAGCAACTTTATGAACTCTACAGACAACATAGCCTTTCTAGCTGGCCTACTGTTTTCATTTTAGTCCTATATCTGTTGTATCTGTTTTCTGTTCTGAGTGAATGCATCAGCCCTCCAAAGTTAAAGCTGACATTTTTGTCTATCCTTTTCACACGACTTCTCCTGTTCTGCTGCTAATGGTCAAGGCTCAGTCGCTAAACACCTACCCAGTATGAGCTGTGATGACATATGAGAAAAAAACCAAGTATCCTTATTTATTTTCTAGGGCTATCTTGATGCATAAACAATTAGAGGATCCCCATAAATATATTTGTAATACTTTATAATCCCTTTCCCCTGAGGTTTCTTGCCAAATATTAGATGAATACCTTAGCTGGACAGATGACCCACGTCTCCCAGTTTTTCAGCAGGTGTCAGGCAGCTTGTAACAGGTAGGAGCCCTAGCTACAAATGCTAAAGAGAATCGTGTGTCTGAAATGAAATCCAGCACTCCCACACTTCAACTGTACAACCTTTTCTCACACAAGTAATTAGAGAACTGCAAACACTTTATCACCCTTTATAAACCCTATACACACCGTTATCCAGGATGTCTCATTTTTAGGTCCAGCATGAGATTTCAGGAGTCTGGTGTTACCCATTCATTCCTTTACCTCCCTCTGGAGATTCAGGCATGTTTATATCCCTGTTGTTGCCTTGCAAATTGTACATGAGCTGTGAGCAGCTCAAGTAATGACCCTCATCTAGATTTCACACATTAAAAGGACTCCTTAGATTTCAAAATTAATGAGCAAAGGATTTCCACACACCCCCCCCCCGTCTATACAGT
>VXBO01001757.1:11003-108068 GCA_013400135.1 Rhinoptilus africanus | reverse complement strand
AGTGACTAGCATGCTGGAAATAAAAGGGACAGGGATACATCCACGCTAGAGGTAAATGGTAATAACATATTTTTTCCCTCATATCATGGGGGGTAAAAAGCAGTGCAGGTAGATATGGTGGACAGTTTAATGCTGAGAAACTCAAGTTGCTGCGTGTGGAATGCAAACACAGAACAAACCTTCTCTTGATTACTCTATGTTGGATTTACACGTATAAAGGTCTATCAGCTTCAGCCACTGCTCTACATTATCTTTGCTCTTTAAATACTCTCTTTAACTGTGAGTAGGTCAGCCTAGGTAATCATGATGCTGCAGGAGCCAGGCTGCACCTGGCTCCAGAAGCAGCAGTCAATGAGAGAAGTCACCCAAGAAAGGGAGACAAGATTTTCATTCTTGTTTCAGTCCATGTTTGCACATCAAACACATTGAAAAATTCTGAAAACACATACACTGTTTTTGTTTTCTTTTAATGGGAATTGAGGTAGTAGTTACCTATAGAGGGTGCGGGACTGGAAGCAACTTCATGGGCATAGATACTATTTGGAACAAAGGCAGAAAACAAATTCCTACATGGCAAGTCTTTTCAAGTCAGTTGTTTCTAAGTTAACAGATGTCACACAACTACTCTCTGGATTGCCAGGCTTACCTCAATGTCACCAAATCCAATCCCTTCCCACCACCTGAAACCATGACATACACTATATCTTATTCACGACTTCAAGTCCCACGTAAACATACTGCATTACTTCCCTTTAATCATGATGAAGGGGTTTCTTTAGAACCTTTTAATTTCCCAACTAAAATAGCCGTTTTGATTCTGGACTTACTTTTACCTCCACTGAAAATGGGCTTTGCTCCCTGTACACGTCTGTGATATTTGCAGACAACTACACAATCCCTCACAGTTTTCTATCTACTAGACTAAGTATGCTTTGATTCTTTAATTCTTTTCTCATAAGGTAAATAATTTATTCATCTAATTATCTTAATGACCCTTTTCTGAATTCATTCAGGTTTGTATTTATATTTGTTATTTAGCATCCACCACCACTGCCTGCAGAATTCCAGATGAGGATAACACTCCTACTTAACTATGCATCCTTAAAATGCTTAGGATATCATTCACGGTTTTTTTTGCAGCCACAGTAGTCTTACAATTAATTAATATTCCCAAATATTTACCCTGTTGTCAATTGATGAAAACTTTCAATATTTTTGCATGTTTCCTATGTCTAGAACATGAAGAAACAGGCTTTCACATTTTTTTTCAAAAAGTGTAATTCTTAAAATGGAAAGATAAATAACTAATAAGTAACTAATACAACTAACTTTCTCTTCAGAGTATTACTCCTTCATTTAGAAATCAGGATCTAGTTCTGTGTATTCTATGACATTTTTATGAAGTTATTGAAATGTTACCGAAACTGAAATTGAAATCGGAATTTTATTGACATAAAACATACTCAGAGATTAAAAACGTACATTATACCTTATTTCTTATATGGATTTGCTTCTCTATTTTTCTCTGTGCTTACAATAATTCATATGAATTTGAATGTTCTTAATGACTCATTTAGTGTAATTACTTCTTTACAAAAATGTCATTACTGGTTTTTTTTTTTCCAGCTGTTTACACAATGACCCTATCCTGTCATTTTGTGATGTATTTATTCACTCTTCTTCGAACACTTAGGATGTTTAATCAGTGTTCCTTATCTCCTTTTTAATTTGTTAAAATTTCTTGTCAATCTTCACAGTTTGTAAGGCAGGAAATAGTGTCCATCATTAAAGCAAAACATGTAACAGTCTTTTGAAAGAAGAAATAATTAAACAGACTTAGCTTAAAAAAAAAGTGCCACTAGCTGAAAATTTAAAGATCAAGAGACTAAGGCATCTGGTTTTAATCTCTACAAATCCACCACCTGCATTTGCTACACAATTAAGAACCTCGTAAAGATCCAGTGTGTGAAGAAGAGCTATTCAGTTTCAAAATTCAGAAATAATAATCCATAAACAAGTACTTCTTGGTTTACTTCTATAGGATGTACATATTCATAAACAACCAAATTCACATAAACATGTATAAAAACATGAAAAGTGTAAAGCAATGTTTAATTGTGTAATGCGGAACAGAATGATTTACTAATTGGGTGTATTACAGAAGTGTGTTCACACTGCTGCACTGTAGTTAAAGACCTTGCCAGTGATTCCAGCAGAAGCCCACTAATTTAAGAGTTTAGTAATTTGTGATTGTATAGCTATGGAAAATACAGCAGCTCTGGTTTGAAAATTACTATTTGGTGTAATTAGATAGTAATGCAGTCTAATTGCTTCAGATATTTTGTATATTTTCTTCAAAAAGAGAGCTGATTATCACACTAGATTGAGCTTGAAAAAGAGGATATTTAGACACATAAAAATGCATAGCTAGCTGATATTCAAAAAGGTGTCCTTTACTGTTCCTGCAGACAATAGATTTTGAACTGGGTTCTGCTTCTATTCCTGTTATATTTCTCTGTTTTTCTGGTAAAATGGAAGGTAGTGGAACTGAGCATATTTCTACGAACATAGATGCACGTTTTTTGGACATAATCTCTCACATGATGTTCTTTTTCTTGGACCACCAGTATCTTGCCTCCACATTTTTGGGGATGGTATTGTGCTAGATACTCTTAGAAGGAGAAACAGTGTGTTAGTGACCACAGCCTGATTCTGAGATGAAGCCACTCTTAAATTCTCAAGTCTTATGCATGCCCACAGTTTTTCCATCTACCTGTAATCCTCACAAAGGAACAGCAACATCAAATACGGCACGGTATTTGAGTTTGTCAGTTTGGTTTTCCAGAAGGAGAAATAGATGCATTTAAAGTTGTATATATATAACCCAACAGTTCTTGGGCTTATACTGAAAATTTGGGAAGGGAAAATGTCATATAAATACAAAAAGAAATTCAGAATAGACAACGTTTAGTACTTAATGTTTTTCTTGTATCTCTAGAAGTATGTTGAATTGCACGAGCAGAGCCATAAGGGACAGCAACCATAAGTGTATTATTCTAACAGAAGAAAATATGTAAAAAAGTTATTTCAGTGCGTTAACAGATTTTTAAGGACAGCTTAGTTTAGTGGACCACAATGTTTACTGGAAAACCTGCATGGTAGGTAAAAAGGACTGAGAGTCACACGTGTTTTTATATCATTCTTCCATCCAGTATGCAAACAGGTTAACGGATATCTTAAAAACCAGTCTAGATAGCCTGGATATAATCAATGAAGTATCTTCTGGAAAATGCATACATCATTTACCTTTGGCATTTAACGGGTGAGAATAAATAAAGGATTCTGGCATCCTAGTGTAAGATTTCAAGCAAAACTGTGATGTCCAAAAGAAATGAAATGGCTTCCCATGCCACCTTTTCCCACAGCGGGTAAGTTCTGCCCTCGGTCATGTTTTGTACACAAAGAGAGTGTCCTGCTGGGATGTTATGGCTTCACCTTGTCTCTAGTGTGGGAATAAACACTCAAATTGCATCATCTAATCTATTTAAATAGAAAGTTATCACTGTCAGCTAGTGCCTGTGCCTGTTTCTGGAAATCTATATAAACTGCTAGCAATTCCTAAAACAAACCCCCCCGGTTTTGGTTACTTCTTAAAAGATGAAAAAGAAAACCACTGCAAAACCCTTTGTGTACTTGATCTATTTTTTTCTGTTACAAGTAACATCTGTGGGTATATAAGAACTGTAAATCAATATGCTGCTTTAATATGGTTCAGTGTGTTCCTGCCTTTTCTGAAATAACATGATATAATTTAAAGTGGCACCATTAATCCACATTAAGCTGCTCGACACCCTTTCCATTCTTACCCACACAAGAACAGACCAAAAGTCTATCAGTCTGGCACCTTGCCACAGTGAGCAACCCCTAATAATGGCTTCAAAGGATGGTGTGAAATCCTCAGAGTGAACCTTGCTAGGTAGGCTGTTTCATCAAGGGGATGAGAAGACAAGAATTCTGTTTCATTCCATGTGGCAACTGTTTTATCTTCTAAATCTCCCAGTTAAAGCTATTCTGATATTAAAGGTATTCTGATCTTTATCTACTTCTTTTTATCAATACTTCTAAAATAGCCATCACTATAACATTTAAAAATTATCATTATAGGAGAGAATCCTCACACTGTAGCAAATGTAGCATCCATTCAGAAGACAAAATTACTACTGTATCTTGTTTTACTTATTTCATAGAGGGCAATTCAAGGATTTCAGATAGTTCTGTAAAGCTATTTAATCTACATTACTGACAAAGAGCACTCAATATTTCATTGTAAAGACCACTCACACCATCATAAAGCCAGCAATCACCCCAAACCAGCCAGCATTTATTGGTTTTCACCTTTGCATTTTCCAAAGGGACACCCGAGAGTTAAAAACAAAATTTTAAAAAAATTAAATTGCTTTTCAGCTAAGCACTTGTATGCCAAGTCTCAGCATGGAAGGAATTTTAGCTGCTGAGCAACCTCATACAATAGTGCTTTAGAATAGAAATGCCAAAGAACAGACCCTTAACTACAGTATTGTGGCTCTGGTATGGGTGCCACTGTGATGAAAGTACTCTGATATAAAAGTGTCTGCCATGAAAATAAAGACAGAGAGACGGCTTTGTAGGTGGAACTTGGGTTCTTTTATGTAAAGACTGACCCAGGCAGTCAGAAGGGGAGAGTAAGAGGGCAAGGACCACATTATGTGGGCACGTAGCCGCCTGAGCAGGGAGTCAGGGAAATGAGTGTTGTGCAAAAAGGGAATTATTCCAGCATCATTTCCCACACCTGTAGTAACATTAATGATTTTTCACAGCTTTTCTGCTTTTTTTCAAAGATCAGAATAAGGTTATATACATTGTTTTGAAACTTCTTAGCCTTCATGTAAAATGTTCAGTGTGGTACTTTTAGAAATACTATAGGCCTTAGACGAGCAAAAGACGACTGAAAGGCATGATGTTTTAATAAAGACAAGTCCTTTGTCCTTGAGCAGTGTGGATGATGTCACATCAGCCTCATGAATGTATGTAGAATTACCTACTTAAGAAAACTTATGTGGAAATACTTGTGGCTCTCATGGAAATAGGAGGTTTTAAGAAGATTACAGACCTACTGAAAGGAAACCTCAGATGTTAGATAAAACAGTGACTTTAAAGAGCAAGAGTTTAGGATTAGATGAGCCACTTATTTTTCAATATTTTTTTTCAGATGAAATCTGTTTAGTTAAAAAGCACAATTTTAAAGGGAAAGAAGTAGCAATGACAAAGTGCTGCTCTCTTCTGTTTAGCGGAATAATCATGAAAGTATTGGAATTATTAATAAATATTCCAACCTTGCATATTCTGTTTTATTTACAAAATGTATTGTTTTTATCTCACTTAAGATAAACTAAATATATTACCAAAGTAGTAATGCTACTCAATGCAAAACTTTTGTTGAGTTACTGGAAAAAAGAAATTAAGAGGATCTTTTTTTAAGGGACAGTGAGAGAATAAAAAATCTTATTAAGAGTTGAAGAACTTTTAAAAAATAAATTTATACCAACTGCTGAATATTTCTTTTTGATTTTGTCGGGTTTGTCACTCAATACAAGCCAACTTCCTATGAATTCATGAAATGATTTGTATAAATGTGTGCTGTATTGCCAAAGAGCAGTGAACCTATAAAACATCAACTGTGATTCTTTATGAATAAGTTAATGTACTTCACTTTCATCAAGCTTGGTACAATATGAATTTGAAATAGAAGGTTTGTGCCTGAATTAGCACAAATATATGAGAATTAATGCAAATACACACTATCTAGGAATACCGGGATTTGTATGAAGATTTTGCTAGTCTTGTGAAAGAGATAGAAGTTAATACTGTAGACAAGAAATTAATCAATCTACATAGGCTAAAACCTAGACAACATTTCATGTTTGGGAACATCTTTCTTGCCCCAATTCTTGTCTTGCAAAGGTTATATTATGTGATTATAATTCATTTCCTTATACCGTTTTAGGAATAGGAGATACTTAGGTTTATCTAGGGTGTAATTATCTGAACAAACAAGGTGTCTTCTAGCAGGGAATGTCTATATATTAACCACTTTAATTTTTACTGGGTGGAGTTTATATTTTGCCACTTGAGGGCATCCTGTCATTATGTTCCATTACAGAGCACATCTAAATTTCCATTAAAATAATGGATTTCTGCCGAAACAGTGGTATTTGCCAAAAGTGCTCATGAAGACTAGGAATGATAATTTGCCATACTAAATAGGCATTTCAAAGAACACAGGTCAAACAGGGTTGTATTTCAGGAAATGCTAAGTCAACAGAGAAGTGCCACAGATGCAAGTAGATGGAATTTTCCTGGCAGACACCAATGTAGACTTCACAGATGTGTAGAAGCAAATCTTGGTTACGTCAGAGTTAAGACATTTACACTTGTGGTTGCATGCAGAGACAGCAAATGGATTTACCTCCTTTCTTGCTAATTCATGTATTCTTTAGCCTCAGTAGTGAGAATGATGGCAAAGATTTCAAACTGAATAAGACATTAGGCTGAGCTAATACAGTAAAAGGAGCCACTTCAGTTAGCTGGAATTTTCAGTACCCGTTTAAAGATAGGTGTATGAAAACTACATATAAAATGGCAGCTCTTAGATGCTTGGAGATGTGACCAAATTCTACAGTGGCTATTTCTTGCAGCTCACGTTATCTATAGTTCTATTATCCAGTGATACTATAATTGTATCGTTATACAGATTTATACTGAAGGCATCACTATAAATTTTTTGCTGGTTTCTTTCTTCAATTTTTGGTCACTTACCTATGTAAAAGAATCAATTTTAACATATAAAACCTTTAGTTCTTTATGCCCTTATTATATTTGGCTTCAATGGTATCATAATATGTTTTCTTTGTGCTGGGCTAGAAGTTTTGAAACTTAGGGACACAGAAGTCGCAGTTGCCTGGAGTATAGTCTGATAAGAGGTATTAGTCATGAATTTACTAACCTTGGTGGTAAAGCAATGGAACATGCCACATTTCTTTTTCATCTTTGCAACAGCTTCCTCCATATTAAATAAGGAGCACTGATTATGAGCTGTGTCAATGTAAGATTTCCTCTTTCCATACGTGGCCCTCAGTCAGACTTTTTTCTCTCCCACCTTATAACTTTTCTCCACCTAGGTCAGAAACCACATGCTGTCCCTTTATTAACCTGCCATTTAATCAGCCCTTCTCACTAGGCCCATAAACACAACCCTCACAATAAAACTTTATGTGCAAGAAATGTGCTTCTATTTAACAGTCAGTTTAACCTCTCCTGCCTTTCGTTTTTCTTTCCCCCTTCAAACGATACTCACATGGGGAAAGAGACTCATTCACACTCTTTTCCACATGTTCCTTTCATTTCCAGTCAGGCTGTTCAGCTGACTGAAGTCCTCCCAAGGAGGATCTCTGACTGCTATTTTATTCTGAATCCACCAAACCACCCAACCACTTCCTAGTCTCCCCTCTAAAACCTCGTTCCACAGCTGTAGATTGCCTACTCCATTTTGCTGTTATCTGTTCCGCATTGTTTGCATTCCTGCACAAAAGGGATTTGGGAGAACTGCTACCAGGATCCTTCAGCTCTCCATGCAAGTGGAACAACTGCAGTATTGTCAGTGCAGGGGTGAGGGTAAGCCATTGTCATGTTCCCATCTTCCACCGTGAAATGCCTCTGTCCTCTGCCCTCTGCTGGAGTACAGAAGCAGGCTTCCAGCTCCACTACCCTACTGCACCGTGCCGTCACTAAGGTTCTTCTTGGTGTGATCCTGTCACTTGTCCTCTCTGTGGAGCAAATGAAGTTATGAAGTCCCAGGTTAGCCACTGTCATTTAGATTAGGCCTTGCAATCCATTTCTTTAGCCTCTTGGTAGATGAGGTCATTCACAAAGTCTAGTTCTTTCTTAAGGCAAACATAAGCCCAAAGAGCTGTGGTATTTTATGGTGAATTCTTGCACCTAAGACTTTTGAAAAGGGTGTCTTTAAAGTTTGATTATAGTGCTGCTCATATGAAAGCAAGCTAGTATGTTCATTATCAGGAGCATTCTCTTGATGGTGCAGTCACTGTTACACCACCAACAGGGGAAGAAGGCTATGGAAGCATCCTGGGGAAGTCTCATAGTTTGCTCATCCTCTCCTCATTGCTCTTCCCCAGGTTTCCACTGCTCACCATTGGAGAGATGGATATTTAGTATGGTCTTATATAGTTCTTATTTCCAATGGAAGGAGGAATTTGGAAAAAAAAGAAAGAAATATGCAGACGTAACTTTCCTGATGAGTTAAGAGAAGAATAAAAATCACCTTATCTGTGAACTTCTTTGCAATAGTTACCTAGAAAAATGCTGGAGGGGGAAGAAAGTGATTTCCCTTTTTCTGATGCATTTTATTGTGCACAGACAGAGCCTTAACATTGATTTCCTCTTGTTTCATAGGTGTCAGCTGTAAATTGCCAAACTTCAGTGTTCTTTCTGCCTCTTGTAGTGGTAAGGTTAATAGCATCTCACAGGAACCCTAAATCCATGCACAAAAATGTATATTTTATCATGAGCATTCTCCTAATTACAGAAGGGGAAATATACTTCTTGTTGCTACCTTAAGTACAGAACTGTGTAACTGCACTGCCTCTCTAAGTACAAGTAAATAATAAGAGATGTTAAAAGCTTTATTTTTATAAATAAATGTATAAATATATAACTTAAAGTATTAAAATATAAGATAATATTTTCATTTTCTACTGCCATGATAAGCTCACTCAGCTAAAGACTAGCCATCTGCCTGGGATTCTGCTCTGCCAGTGGTCTGCTGTGTTACCTCAGCAGAGTTTGCACCAGCGATGTGCCTCACATTCCTGTCTGTAAAGAATAGAAACTTTTATCTAAAGTGCTTGCAAATCCTTTGGAGTTGAACAGTACATTCAAAATTCATATTATTTGTATACAGGATCAAGCACAATATTGGCTGAAATATGTAGCGGGAGTGAAATAGCAAATATCCTTTTTTCTTCACCTGTTAGTTCAGGCAGTCTGAAGATTCTAAGTGGCAACAGTATGCAGCATACTTACTGAAATTATAGATGGAGATGGTTTTGGTTTGGTACTTATTTTGCAGATATTTCTGGGAGAAAGGCTGTTGAGTATACAGTACAGTGAGGTAGTAAGCTTGTTATATGAGTTCACAAGCACTATTATCTAACATTCAACACTTTATTTTGTGTGTGGTTTTTCTGTACCCAGCCATCAGGAGGTCAACAAGCTCTTTGAAACCATGTATACCTTCTAGAAACATATTCACTCACTTAAAATATGTCTGGTAGCAAATAGCTACTGACTATATTTAGGAAGGTTTGTTTCAATACTGTACTGAGCAATTTTTCAACCTATGAGCTTCTCAGTACTAGATTTATTTTCATTGCTCAATACAAGTTTTGCTAAGTCTTTTGTTTTCCATCTCTTGGATTATCAGAAGCTGCAGTAACACCAGCAGAAGGTCACTTGAGAAATGTACTTTGTCAAGCAGTTATTGTTTTGACTCGGCTTCTTTTTCCTGTTATCACAATTACTTTAACCTGTTATGACTGCAAGTTTTTTCCCTTATCTGAAAGCAGGTTTGCACTCTAGGATGTCTCAGACAAGTTCCTTCAGCTATGTAATGAGTTTCTTAGATTTTTCATTTTGTAAGTGTCAGACTCCGAGGTACCTGTTAAATTTGTATTCAAAATATGGAAAATGACAGAAACCATTGAAAGTTAAAAACAGGAAGATGTGCTGTTATGTAAAATCAAACATTTTACCTTCATGTGGTCAACACGTGTCAGTGGTTGAAGGATATGCTGTTAATGATAAAGAAGAGAGATCTAGATCCAGCCTTATATGCCTCTCTACAGCAATAGAGTCTGCTCCATCCTAGAGTTTGAAGAAATATATCCAAATATTTGCAAAAGATCAAGATATCAGAGCAGAATATTTGCCAAGAAAACTAAAAAAAGCATGGCTTTTATAAGAGCAAAAAGAAATCTGGAAATAATGAGCTAATGGTAAATTTTATTTTTTTTTTTTTTATAAAAAAGTTTGTCCAGCCCATTTAAAACTCATTTAACATATTGCGTAAAAGATCTTTTCTCAGGCATCTTAAAATATTTCATAATTGGAAAAAAAAAAGCTATGTATGGGAATAAATTCTATCCCATCCAAGTAACAAGCTGCTCATTCTCCATGAAATGAAATGAATGCCATGGCCTTTTTAAGTGGCACAGGGGAGCTATTTATTGTGAAAAGAGATGTAGAAATAATTCTGGAATCCAGATAACACCTTTGGCAATAAATACTTCACTGCACATGAGCCCTCAGCATCCATTTCCATCCGAAAATTGTATCTTTTGTGTTTAGATATGCTCTGTTTCTAATAAATGTGTTTATTCTCTTTAAAAAAGAAGTTATATACTGCTCTGACACTGGCATTAAGTGTATCCTGGAACTTGAGAAGTGTATCCTGGAATTTCACGTCACAGCCATTAAGTCAATATCTGCATATCTTCAGGAAAAAGTGTAGGGACACCTGTTTCTAGCTATGTCATCTTGAGGTGTTTAAGAACTGAACAAATAATTTTAAATTATTTTAAATACCGCGAGGAAAAAAGTTATGACCATGATCATAAAATCTTTAACTTCAACTGTGTAATTAGTCTCACTGTCTCTGGTGTGAGAAGTCACTGATGGAAGTAAATATGACTGCATTCACAAATTTGGACTGCTAATGATGAAAAGTTGCCGAGAACACAATAGGATTAGACTCCACATCACTTGTCAGTTTATACTGCCACTGAAGTGGTTCTTCTCTAAACTTTGCTGTTGAGTGACACTGCCCTCCCCACCCCCACCCCCCTTGCCTGAAACTGGTACCCAGGAAGACTCTGTTCTGTGATGTACTGGCTCTTACCTTGGCAATGCGATTCAACTGTGAAAAGGTACTTGAGATCTTTTCCTGCAGAAATATAGATTCACTGGTGCACTCCAGAGAGGCCCTTAGAATGGTATAAATTGGTTCAGGAACACAATGTGCACCACAGTAATGCTGCCAAATATGATATAGCAATGATCATTACTTATCTTTTCACTCACTGTTGACATTATGACCTCCTATTATATTGCCGTGATGTCCAAGAATGAAAGAAAAATGCAATGTCTGATCACAGGCAAAGTGCTTGGTTTCTGCTGTTGGTCACAGCATACAGCAGCATGAGCATGTTGTAAATCCCATGCAAAGATGGAAATATTATTCTAGGCCATGTTTGTATACGAATGTTTGCTCTCTCTACAGATTTTCTTACTCATATTTATCTAGAAACCTAAACAAGAGGCAGATCTAAAAATGGATTTTTATTAGTCCAAGGCTATTTATTTATACTAGAGACTGGAAATAGCATCCTATCAGTGAAAAAGCAATTCTAACACATTTAATGAAATATTTTTTATTTTTTTTAACTCTTAGTTTTATTAGCCATATAAAAAGAAGAAATGCAGCTAGAGATTCCCTCTCTCTGTGTCCTGATACCCAAATCCATAAGGATACACAATAAAGTCTTAGGAGGGAGTACTCTATACATTAAATTTTAAACATTTCTTTGCAGAGTGGTTTTATATGCTGACATGTCCTCACTCTACCCGTCACATGACCTCTTAGGACATCAAAATATATGACTTAAAGTATTTTTTCTTAAAACAATGACTACAAAGAAAGGTCAAATTTACAGCCACCTTCTTTTCCTATATGTGCATTATCTGCTGCTTTTTTTATTGCTCATGTTAATTATGAGCTGATAGAATATAGTATAAAGTCAGTAGGAATCATCCTGTTGACATCAGAAATTAATTAGGAAAATTCCTAAGCTCACTTGTTTCTTCTGGAAACACACACAACTTTAAAAATAAGGAAGGTCTGCACTCTTTAGAAAATATGTCCTGGGCAGGACTGTGTGACTTGTGAACCCTGTCATATCAAGTTCCTCTGTCCTTTTATCCAGGGTTTATGGTCTCTGCAGATTGGATTAGAGAAAGGCGTTCAAATGATACATGGTTCGTTCTCAGAAAAGGCCACTTAACTGCAAGGCCATTGATCTGTTGGGCTTCTTTAACATAATACTTGCACTGTTATTAAATCTCTTAATGCAATACAATTTTTCATATCCTCTATCTGCCAGGCATCTATTCTCTACGTTCAGATCTTTGTAACAATTAAATAAATCCCACCTTTTGATGTCCTGTACCTGTCACAGAGCTAGAAACATGAAGAGTATGTGCTTCAGGAGCCCATACAAAAACGCTTGCACTCTGAGATGCTCTTTCTATAAGGACAAAAGACCTCTTCCGTGGCAGAGATGAAGCCCTGAAGCACCAAGGCACAGAAGACTTTGCTTTTCCTTTCATCCCAGTTTGATGTAACCTTTTTAACAACTTCATAATTCTCTCCAATTTTCCCCATTTGTTATTGCGGTGGTAGCAGCATTATGACCAGAGTACAACCACGGAGAACCCTCCTGTACAATGCCAGTACCCCATAAGAGGGGAAGAGATGACTAATCAATTTCAAACTGCTTTGTATGTCAGCAAAAATTCTTTGCTCCTTCCCCTTTCCAAATTAACAAAAAAAACCCAAAAAACAAAAAACAACATTAACAGCATGTTTAGAGACTGTTATATTCAAAGTATTTTGAGTCACACTTTCTGAAGGAATGTGTTTTTTAATCTATTTATTTATTTATTAAGATGAAGTAAAAAAGTTCAACAGAATCCATACGGGAAAGATAGTTGATACAAGGTCAGACAGCACTGAAATCCTGCATAATGTGGCCACTGGCCATATGAAATGCAGTTGTCTTCTGGATTTGGACAAAATTAAACTAATTAAACATAGGGATAGTCTTCCTATGTAAGTCTTACCTTTTAAAGTAATAATCTTATTTGCTATTAAATGGAAATTTGTATTTCTTAAGAGGTGTGACTCATAACTGATTGTCTGGAGAACAAAAACCAAAACTCTTCTAACCATTGATTCTATGCTTTCTTTTGCTAGAAAATCTGTGTATGTTAATATCAGTCAATATGTTTTGCCAAAGTACCGTCCTAGTGCCTATGGTGTTTCTAACATTTCCCCTGTTTTGCAGTGTTTTCTATATTTTCTTTTAAATTTTCTTTTGAACCTCAGGTAATACTAACTAATAGAGCAACAAAGGCCAAGTTCTTGACCAATTTAAACCCCTCTCAACGTGACTGATTTCAAGAAAGATAGATTAATGACCTAAACAAAGGTGCACACAGGTTATATCAGTGCAAATCTGTTGCCTTCAGAAGTTATTGTCAACTACTGGCTTCACTTATACCTTAAATTATTACCAAGAACATTTTGTAAAACACTCCAGTACTGTCTGTTGTGCAAAATACAAAATTCAACCTCCCTTTAGTGTAGTGAACATCGTTCATACCAACTTTTTCATTGTATGGTCTATTTAACACTGAAAAGCATCTCATGGAATTCCTTTACAAACACCAAAGAAAATCTGCTAGTATTATTTAAAATCTCTGAGAAATCACTGCCAATTATCTTAAAAAATATTTTCTGCAAACTGTTCTGTATAAGTCATAGAATGTAAGTTGTTTAATGTTGTGTTAGCTGAAATGTCAGACTCTCAATTATCAATAATTGCTTAAATTATGATTTAGCTTTTCCTAATATATATATTTTTTTCTACACCACAGGTACACATCCAGCAATCTATTTCTTTATTGGTAGTCTTTATATATGTTTGTAGTCTTACAGTTTTCAATGTATAATGGATTAACAGATTTCAAGAATGAGCCTCAAATTCCTTAATTTATAGGTTAATTAAGTACACGTAATAAACAGGGTTTAAGTAGCAGGAACTTGATATATTTGTACTTGTCCTTTACTCAACTGTAACTTTCATGTTTCAAAGAGCTTCAGTTTCAAGGTGTTTACTCCTTTGAGCTGGAAAATGCAGAAGCAGCAAGTATTGGTTATTACTAAGAAAAAACCCATTATTTGACAGATGTGAATAATACTAACATTTTTTCCAGATGCCTATTGGAATATAAGAATTAGATAATTTGGAAGGTTACACACATGAACACAAAACTAAGAAAAGATAATTTTATATAACAAAGCTACCTGTGTGACTAGTACCACAAGATGTTATTGAGGACACCAATGTAACAGATTACAGGACAAGACAAGCTATGTGCATGAATAAAAAGAGCATCTTCGATTGTATCTGAAAAGATTAGGAAATTATATAAGCAATTGCAGAAGCACTGTGAAATCACTTTGCGAAATGACTGTTTCACTCTTCCATATAAAATCTGAAAATCCTCAGTGAACCTTATGAAGGTTCACCTCTGAGGTTCACCTCAGTGAACCTNTTGAGTACAGGAAGTTCCACCTAAACATGAGGAGGAACTTCTTTACCTTGAGGGTGGCAGAGCACTGGAACAAGCTGCCCAGGGAGGTGGTGGAGTCTCCGTCTTTGGAGACATTCAAAACCAGCCTGGACGCGTTCCTGTGCAACCTGCTCTAAGGTGGCCCTGCTCTGGCAGGGGGGTTGGACTAGATGATCTACTAAGGTCCCTTCCAACCCTATGATTCTATGATTCTATGATTCTATGATTGTTTGCTATACAAGCCTTCTTTCACATGACCAGGTAACTCTATATACTCACTATGCAGAATGCTTGAAATTCATAGGGTTTTCATAACAAGAGCGGGTTTGGTGTGACAGTTTTATTATAAAAACTGCCCTTATTTTTGTAAAAAATGGAAACACCCACAAATAATGTCTTCAGCACTACTTACTGATCAGGAAATTGATAAAAAATGCATATGTATCCTTGTACTGTGCACATAAAATGTAGCTGCAATGAGAGTATAAATGAAAAACAAACATGCAAATTAGTTTAATTTACCAAATAATGCTTTCTGATAGCATTTTAAGTTAGATTTCATTTGAGAGGAGACTGATCATTCACTTGGAGTGTAAATGAGTTTGGGAATGAAAAGTAAATCGGCTGTTGTCTTTTACATCAATAAAGGAGGGTGTCTTTTACATCACCAGCTTAACTGTTTGTAAGATAAAAATAATTGCAGATTAAAAGAGAAATGCCAGTGGAGAATGTTTATTGCTTTTTGTCTCAGAGATTTCAGTAATATTCCTTTTTCTACAGCCTGTGCTCCACCTGTCTCTTTGTTCTTTCTACAGTTCTGAGGTGAGAAAGACCTTTGCAGAGCATAGTGATGCTTTGAATTTCAGATACATGTGAATTTGATATACGATACACCTCACCTCACCTCTGTTGTTGAACTCAGTGACACATCTTTTACCATTCCCACCCAATTAGGCTATTCTGTTTCAGACCACTATGTTCAGTCTCTCATTTTTTATCCCCATATGTTTAAGCTCCTCAGGGCAGCAGCTATATCCATCTTTTCATTTTCAAGATACGTAAGCACAAGCTTTGTTATAATATGCATAAAAAAAGAACAGAACTTCCTTCTCTACCTTTAATTTCTCCCTGACACTTTCCCCATTTCCCCTTACTTCTGTTTTTCTTCCAGAGTTTCTATTCCTAAAGTGACCTGTGCTACAGGACTATGAGCCGTTCTCCTGCCTGCTTAGCCCCACTGACAGCATCCTGTGATATATCCCACAGGATGGAGATTCTCTTCTCTGACCATAACTAAAATCCACAATATTGTTCTAGCCCTCTCCAACTCATTGCTTTGAGTTAAAACCAGACTATTTGTTTGCTGGAAATGATTAGTGTAACATCAGTCTGATAAAAAGAGTACAGGCAAGAGATTTTTAAAGGACCTGAAGTGAATTCTAGAGTTGGATTCACAAATTCAGGCTCACTTAGTGGTTTCTTTTTAACAGTATTCAGAAAGTTTGGCTATCATAGGCTGTACTGATTTGGCAGTAATGAATATCAGTGGGAGCAAGCCTTTTAAACTTCAAAACCAGATATAATCTGGTTTTAAATTATATATATTGCTTATTTACCAAAATGAATAAATAAGGTGTATGCCAAGTGACTTAGATGTAATGTTTTCAGAAATGAGACTCGGATTTTAGGGATGACACAAAATAACTGAGGACTAGATCAGGAGTCTTATTTTATATTTTAGCTGTCATAGGAAACCTGTGATATTCTTCTGGAGGATCAGTCACAAAAAGTAGTGAAGTGTAAAACCTATTTGAGACAAATTTCACACCGAGTGTATAAAATAAAAGCTTTATTAAAGTGTTGGATTTGTTTATTAATCGAAAGGTAAGAATTTAACATATATTCATAAATTTTTGATGAAAACTAGAAATTGTTTGGACATTTGCAATTGATTTCATTTAACTTCATACATCCAATATAGGATCTTTAAGCAAAAGTCTAGCTTTCTAATATAGTCATAGTAGCAAAAGCAAGAGTTTGCCATTGCCCTCTGAAGGAAGGGAAACCATTATCTGAGTTAGAGACATAAACGTAAGAAGTGTGGGTAGTCCCTGAGAATCCATTTCAGCAATGACAAGCATGAGCACAGTGGATAGGAACTGCAGAATGTTAGTGGGCAGAAGGGCCACCATGGGGAGCAGGCACATGCTCTGTCTGGGAATGAGAGCCAGGGGCATTGGATCACAGCAAGGAGAGAGTAAAGGCTTGCATAGAGCCCGTTCTCTAATATGAGGCCACTCCACAAACCTCATCACACCCAATCAAGGGAGACGACACCAGTAGCAATACTTATCAGGAGCATTTTTTCCATGTCTTGAGAAAAGTCTCTACTTTGTGGCTGAAAAACCAAGGTTAAAAGCATCTCCTTATAATGTTTAAAGATTCATATCCTACAGAGCAATTACTTTCACAAACTGTTTTTTCTTGAACTTTTATTTGCTTGTTTGCTTCTTTCTTTTTTTTTTCTTTTTTTTTTTTTTTTTTCTTTTTTTTTTTTTTTTTTTTTTTTTTTTTTTTTTTTTTTTTCCTGGGAATGTGGTGTACAATCATTTAACTAGATTGGGTGAAGAGCTACAGTAACATAACTGACCTGCTTCCAAAATTGAGATGGCCCTGGGAGGAGCTTATCCTTGTCTTCTGGTTCTGTATTGGAGATAATGAGCTCTCATGGGATCCATCTGGTACAGGTAGAGGCTATTCATGTAAGTTTGCACAATATGCTTAGTTTAGTTACCAAACAGATAAGCAACCCATGGGTAAAGGAGACAGACCATACGCAGGAGGAACAAAACTACATCTGATTACTACAAACTAGATTGTTCCCTAAGACAATTGTAGAAAGAACAAGTTTTTACATGTAGTTGGTGTAACCTTTGGAAGGGCTATGAAATATACAGGCAATAAAAAGAAAACAGAAAAAAAGGAAGCTACATGTTATTTTAATTTTATGAAGATATACTTCTTTTGCAAACTAGACAAGGTTGGTCATATCAATAGAATGTAAAATCATATAGAGGACAGGAAAATTTCCTCCATGTTAACATCAGAACTTCCTCTGTGTAGATCAGAATCTCTGCACATATGGGAATCAGGTACTGTAAGTTCATGGTCTGCTTTGCCATTGTCAAACTATGTTTCAGACAGGACTAAGAACTGCAGCTGTGTTTAAGAAAGCAGACCTCTGAGATAATCAATTCTGTTAGGCAAACTTCTCATATTGTTCAGAGTTCTTTGTTGAGAAATACAGAAGAATGAAGGTTGCGTCCAAAAAAAATCAGAGTTGGGGATATCTGACACAGTAGATTTATTGAACAGAAACAGTCTGATAAAAATGATAGCTCAAACAGTGGATCAGAGAAGAGAGTCATGGAGCAATTCCAACACCATCATCTTTCTTCCAGATCTGACACCACCCCCCCAAAAAAAAACCCCAAAAAATTGAGAACCCAGATGTACTGGACAGATACAAAATGCAAATCATTCTACAAATCAAGCAAAGATCATGTTTATTTCTCGCAGGATGTTAAGGATAACAGAGGGGTCATAAAGTGCTCTGGGATGAGAGAAAACAACAATAAGACTTGAAAGCGAAAGTAAAAATAATCTTTGTTTATTATACGGTACCTCTAACCAGACTCGTGTGCAAGTCAGGATGTTTTCAGTCCTGGTTTACAAAAAATTGGATGCGCAATTTCAGCCACTAGTAAGAAGTGGGTATAGATACTTAGCATAGGAATGTGCTTAAGCTTACTCTGCACTCCAATTAGATGAAAAAAAAATGTTCTTTATTTATTGCTGCCCTTTATGAAACTCAATCATATAACTGAATCACTTTGTGCAACAGAGAAAAAAGGCTCAAAAGGTTGCTGCTGAAAAAGGCAGTCCTACACTGTTCTTTTCAGTGAACAAGAGAGGGTGAATGCTTTCTTGTTTTACCTATTACATGGAATTAAAAGCTGGGCATATAACACATATGAAAGTACTTCTCCATCTGAAGTGTGGGAAGTAAGGGAACCAACAGCTACTAACTAACATCAGCATGGTTCGGATGCAAATATCTAGTATTGTAGGATTAATAGTGCAGGTCAGAACTGGAAAAAAAGAAAGCGAGAGTAATGGATTTTCATCTTGTCATGAGCCTTGCTTTATGTACAGTGGGCAAAATATCTTGCAATGAGAATGGTGTCATCCTTAAAAAGTAACAAACCACCAGGTTTAATAAGTTATAAAGTGACAAATTTATGAAAACGCTTTGCAGTCTAAAGGAAAATTACACTCAGGGCTTACAGATGCAATTGCCAGTCTAAGATGAGGTCCATCAAATCACTTAATAGCAGAACTGATCAAAAAGTCTTTGTGAAAACCATGTCACATTGTCAAAGACCCTTAATTAATACTTTCTATGAATCAAATCCCAGACTAGGTTTTGGAATTAACTTCAAATTTACTGTCCAAAAATATATATAACTACCTACTCTATGTTATCATAAAGAGTAAATAGTCTCAAAGCTTTTATGAAACAGTCAAACTGACCCGCTAAAATTGGGTTATTGGAATACAATCACATGCAAAATATCGTGTATAAACCTTTTTTCCTCATTTTGGATCCTTTTCTTTAAACCAAATTTTTTAGGGGGGGACAGAAAATCAATTTTCCAAATCTCTTTTTTCCTTTTTGACCCTTCAGCTTCAATAAAGTGAAAAACCTACAGACAGATTTCTGATCAAACTGAATAATGCCAAGAAGTTTATTGCTCTTTCTTGCCACTAGAACAAACATTCTGCTCTGTATCAAAATCAGAGGCTCACAATTCAATGTCCTAGCTGATGTAGCACTAAGCTTTCTGGTTAGTATAGGCGATTTCCCTCTGAAGTATGAAATCCACAGGAAGCCTAGATGGCCTGCTGCTCAAATAACCAAGGAAAAAGACGAATGATGTTTCAACAACTGAGTCCACAGAAGCAAAGACCTTGGTAAAATTTAAAGTCTACAATTTCAACATTGACAGATTTTGCAGATACTTTCTCAATTCCCAGATCCCTTCCCACAGTTCAAACAAATGTCTGATACAAGAAGAAGATAAAGCAAGCAATGGTAAAAATTCTCTCAGCCCAAACAGCATTTGCAAGCAATATGTTCCTGATGCTCAAAAGGACAGAAGAAGGAGTATTAATCTGTGATAAATCTGAGAAGACTGAATGCTATAGTACTATACCAGTACCAGCATTGCAAGATAAAGGGCTCCATCTCCTGAGACACTTCAACATGGTACTACTGGATGGTGAGATTATACCTGAAGGACATCTTACTATCCTGCTGGTGAAAAAATGTCAAAGGTTCCTTCAGGCTTTGCTGGGAAGGAGAACTTTGGCAGTTCTCCAGCCTACCATTTGGCCTTTCGTCAGCTCCATGGTAGCAGCCTTCTGTAAGTGAGGGTTTGGGATAATAGTGTTTAGACAACATGCTGACTATGGTACAGAACAGAGAGCTGTTAGCAGCACAAGTTGATTTGATGAAAACAATTCTCAAGAGCCAGAGTCGCTGAAAAATTACCAGGGATCAAATCTGGCTGCTACCCAGAAAATGAACTTCCTTGAATTTGTAATCCTGATGTCTCTCCTTCAGAGACTTTTAGACCTTTCCAGGGTGCATCAGAAAAACTATTTGGAAAGTAAAATGGCTATGAACAGACAGTCGTCTACCTCAGGGGAACAGTTCATGTCAGAGTAAATGAATTTAGAGATGCAAAGGCATATTAGGTCATACCGTCCATCTTGTCACAGAGAGGGAGGTACTGCAATCTCAGGTTCATTTATTTGTTTCCTTTCTAATCTTCTTTCAACATTTCAGAGTAAATCACCCCCTCCATTGGAAGACAATTCTATAACCTTTCATACCTTCTTGTTATATGTTTTTTGTATATGAACATTATATTCTTAATCTTTTATGCTGCTGGTTATGCCCATATATACAATTTTCTATGCCCCGTATTGGTTAGCTACAGATTTGTGACAGTGAGAAACACTCTCCTCCACACATTCATATTTCTCTGCTTTCTCCAATATGAAAAAAATTTTAAAACAGCAAAAAAAAATGTTTTACTCTGTAAATTATTTTCTTCACCTTTTGAGCAAGAGGAGTAAGGTTATTAAAGAAATATAGAAAAGCTCTTTGCCATTTTCAAGGGTTTTTTTTTCAAATTTTTAAAACAAAATGCCTATTGTGATGAAAATAGCACTCTCAATGAATTCCCCTTCACAATAAAAACTTTTGTTCTTTATTTACGGACTTGAAAACCTGCTAGCATAAATGTAACCTATATTAGAACAAAGAACATATCAGTATCCTGATCTCCTAATTGTGTCTTTACAATACTACAGACCAGCCAGTCACTCTCACCTCTGTGCCCAGCAAGATCATGGAGCAGATCCTTTCTGAAACTATGCTAAGGCAAATGGAAGATGAGGACATGATTTCTGTCAGACAACATGGTTTCATTAAAGGCAAATCATGTCTGACAAATTTGCTGGCCTTCTACAATGAGGTTACAGAGTTGGTGGATAAGGGAGGTGTAACTGAAATCATCTTCTTGCAGGGTGAGGTATCTCACCCTGTCCCGCATGACTTCCTTGCCTCTAAATTGGAAAGACATGGATCTGACGGATGGATGACTCAGTGGATGACCCAGTGGATGGATGGTTGCACTGAAGGAGTTGCGGTCAATGGCTCTATGTCCAAATGGAGACCAGTGTTGAATGTCCAAATGGAGACCAATGTTGAGCGGCTTTCCTCAGGGATCAGTAATGGGACCAGTGCTGCTTAACATCTTTATTGGTGACATGCACAGTGGGATTGAGCACACCCTCAGCAATTTTGCTGATAACACCAAGCTGTGTGGAGCAGTTGACATGCTCAAGGGTAGGGAAGTTATCCAGAGGGACCTGGACAGGCTAGAGAGCTGGGCCTGTTTGAAACTCATGAAATTCAACCAGGCCAATTACAAGGTCCTGCAACTGGGGCAAACCCCAGCACAAATACAGGCTGCGTGGAGAATGGATTGAGAGCTGCCCTGAGGAGAAGGACATGGGGGTGTTGGTGGATGAGAAGCTCAACATGACCTGGCAATGTGTGCTTGCAGTCCAAAAAACCAATGGCGTCCTGGGCTGCATCAAAAGAAATGTGGCCAGCATGTTAAGGGAGGTGATTGTGCCCCTCTACTCTGCTCTTGTGAGACCCCAGCTGGGGTACTGTGTCCAGCCCAGGATTCCTCAGCACAGAAAAGACATGGACCTGTTGGAGAGGGTACAGAGTAGGGCCAAGAAGATGATCAGAGGCCTGGATTATCTCTCCTATGAGGACAGGTTGAGAGTTGAAGTTGTTCAGGCTGGAGAAAAGAAGGCTCCAGGGAGACCTTGTTGCAGTCTTTTAGTACTTAAAGGGAGCCTATGGAAAAGATGGGGACAAACTTTTTAAGAGGGCCTGTTGTGATACAAACAAGTTCTTTACTGGGAAGGTGGTGAGGCATTGGAACAGGTTGCCCAGGGAAGCTGCCCCATCCCTGGAACTGTCCAAGGTCAGGTTGGATGAGGCTTTGAGCAGCCTGGTCTAGTGGGAGGTGTCCCTGACCATGGCAGGGGGATTGGAACTAGGTGATCTTTAAGGTCCCTTCCAACCCAAACCATTCTATGATTCTATGATTCCATGATTCCAGTTTTGCTGTATTCCATAACTAAAAAACCAGCAACAACAATTCTGACCTAACAATATTTAGGTAATGCAACTTTCTATGTAATGGTTGGATTAAACCACACATTAAGAAAAAAGTTCTGGAGGAGGAGTTCCTGTTAACACATTGCTCTCTTGATATACATTATTAGACCACTCAAGGGCTGCAGTGTTATCCATCCACAAATTTTGCATTCTCACAAACATATCCTTAGTACCAGAGTAAAATGCTTCTTACGTGTAATTTGGAACCTAGCACATAAACAGGGACAGAGAACAGCTGATGGCTTGTCCCTAAAGAAAATCCGTGAATATGCTCGACCTTGTTTAGTTCGTTTAGATTCATGGAGTTATTTTAATATCCTATCTGGCTGCTGCTTTCAAATGACTTAGCCTTACTTGAAAGCGTTGTATAAGAGGAACCAGAATGGGACATGCCTCTGGACCCAGCATGTTACCCTTCAGTGCCTAAAAATATTCAAGGAGATTTAGAGAGCTGAGCTAAAGAGAAAATGGTCAGATCCTCACCTGATTAAAATTGGCAAAGCCTTGTTTTCAGCAAAATATTTAAAATTTAAAGAGTTGGGAAGAGGTGAAAAAAAGGTGAAGCAAATAGCAAAGCATAGAAACACAAACTGAGACTAACATACACACATTTAAGCATTTTTCAGTCCTGTCTAATCTAGTTCAAATAAATCAAAAGTAACAGTATATGAACATTTGTGAAATTAAAAGTGGGTATTAAAAGCTGGACATCAATGGCATCGTGTAAATCCTTTTACATCCATGTAAACTCTTAAAACCTTATTTTAGAACACAGATACTCAGAGACTTTTTTTAGGTTAAATGCACTACAGATGTGGCTACAATAATTTCACAGTTTAAGCCTTGGGCACATGGAATTTAAAACAGGACTTGGTCACTATAACATTACACAGTTCTTTCTCGACCGAAAAAGACATGAAGTAGGTACATTAACTCCAAACAATCATTACTTTAGCACAGTACTTCTTAGTGCTAACATTTCTATTTCCCAACTGAAGCATTATGTACTTACGTGGCCCTTATTATTATAGCTCTCTCAACCATTTCTTATGTATTTAGCTGCCCAATTACCCTGCGAGACAGAAAAAAACCCTCTTATTCCTATTTTATGAGATGAGAAAACAGGACTCTGAGGACTGGTGACTTATCTAAGGTCATATAGCAGTGGCCTGAATTCAGCCTTCTCAAGCAATTGACTCAGCAACTTCACTTCTGAATTGACCTCATATCCTGCTTGAAACAGTCTATGCATGGTATCTCACTAAATACGTTATGAGATTAGAGAACCCATTGCTAAGATTAGAGCCTTTTATCACAAAATATTGATTTCAGAAATCTGAATTCTTTTAGAAAGCAAAAAAAATATTGTTGTCCAGCCATCAGTATCCAGTTTACTTGGAGAAGTACAGTGTAACATAATTGGAAGTCTATCACACATTTTCCTGGACGTCCTCAAACCTACAGACTGTCCTGTGTCTCTGCAAAAAGCAGTCCTTTAGCAGTTACAGGCTATTTTGTCCTCTTTTCCAAAATTCTCTATGCAGGAAAGGTTGTTTTGCTTGCAATACAATCCGTGCCGTAAATACTCTTTTGTTAATGTCAAATGAAGCTATAAAGAAATGATGTGCTTACAAAATAAATCGAACATATTAAGATACTGTGAACGATCCTTGTCATTAATCACCACTGAGAGATAGTTCAATTAATGTTTTTAGGGACAGAGCTGCATTTGTAAGAAGAAGGTACAGCATGTGCAAGGCAATGGCTTGAGACATCACACCTGTGATGTCCCAAGACAGGAACAAGAAGAACAGCTCTAGGCAGTCTGAAGTCAGAGGTTGCCCCTACCACTCTCATTGGATCAGCCAGTGGTTGCAAACTGTTTGGTAGGGAAGGGCACCTTGTCAATGGCATGTATCCCCCAGGCAGTCCCCTGTCATGTTCATTACTGTTGACACTGCTGTGAGTGCCCTTGTGCTAACGAGAGGGCAGGTAGCTGGCTCCCAGGCATCAATACATTATACTGCAGGAGGGATCCCTGCTGCCCAACAACGAAATGCTGACAACTTCTGCGCAGGTCATTTTGTCAATGTTGCTGACATCTTGCCTTTTAGGAGTACATCTGGTGTTTGTGAGAATGTTGAAGAGTCATCAGGCAATAACAATCTGGGAAAGCTGTCCGATATGTAATGAATAATAACCTAATGTTTTCTAGGCATTTTTAACATGCAGACTCCATGCACAATAAAGAGTTAACTAATATCCTATAACAAAATCCTCAAAACAAATACAAGGATACTATATGGTCTTCTTGTTAATCATCAATAACTACTGCTTTGTCCTTGGAAGCCAGCCCAGCTCCAGCTGCCTTCTGCTTTCCTGGCCCCTCTCTCACAGCTTTGACTGACTTCTATTCACACCTTGAATTTTAACTCCCTAGACCCCCTTATGTTTTCTCATGGAAACACTATGGCTCAGCTATAGCCTGCTGTACATCTCCGTGGTTCTTTCATAAGTTCACAAATACCCCAAGCCAGAAAACACAGTGGAGTTCTGTTTGTTACTCTCAGGTGACCTCTCAAATGGTCTTTCAGAGAGAAATCCAGCTTGTGTTTTTTCTTCCCTGAAGGCAAAGTCAGGGGCTGTGCAATGATGACAACATTAGCATATCCTGAAAGTGCTATCAGCTAAGGGAGAGAGGCAGAGGAAATGGAAAGAAAAGCTCTGTAGTCTTGAATGCATCTCTCACATGCCTCTTTTTAGGTGGGTGTAGGTTGAACTGTTTCACTTAAGCCAAACTAAGCCAAAGGGATTTTCATGTTTGCTAAAATAATCTGTGCCTAATTAATGCCCTGTAGGTCAATTCATGTGAGTTTATTTTATGCGCTATTATCAAGCTGAGATTTGCTGCTTGAAAAACGGATCGTTTGTGTCAAAAACAAACATAAAAATGAAGCTTTCGAAGGGGTAGAAAAGTAAATCCATGAGTGTGCCTTTATATTATTTGGAATATAGACAGTCAAATGAATGTTGACCTGAAGTTTGCAGTGGTGAGAATTATTCATAAAAGCTGTAAGCTCACATATTATTAAAACAAATACCCTGATTATTTTTAAACAAACTCAAAAATCCTTTAGCCAAATCTTCAGACATGGGAACAGAAAAGCAGCACCCTTGAATCCTAATGCAGACAATAAAGCAAGATTGGGATTTGGTTTATTAATTCCTTGCCTTCAGTTGTCTTTCTCCCCAGCAGGAACATTTGTGAGTGAGATTCTTGCACCATACACAGTGTAAGAGGAGAATTAGACACCTCAGAAATACCAGCTGATGGAAAGCTGCAAGTTCACTGGCATGCTATTTTGAGTTTATTAACAGAGGAATTTAGGCACTTGAAACAGGCACTACTTGAGAAACATTTTGAGGATCCTGATGAGTCTTAATATGGTATTTAAACTGTTAATTTCCTCAGCTGAGACCTTAAACAATGTGGCCCAATTTGTTTATGGCCTATAGGTGCTGGACACCTTGAACTCCAAAAGATCACTTTACTCCTCCACAAAGTATCTGTTTAGAGTTGAACTTCAAAAAATTTGTTCAAAAAGCAAGAATCTGGCTTGTGAGATGTGACAGTTGGATTGAAATGAAGACCCTTCCCCACCACAGTAACCTGTTTCATTGATATTTAGCGTCTGGATTCCCAAACCCCCACCCTCAACCCCCCATTTCTTTACCTGCTCATCAGACTTTTCATTTTGTTTACTGTTCACAAATTGCTTTTCTAAATTGTGTATTTGACCATCTTTTATAATCTGCTAAAACTAAGTGATAATTTTTCTTGTGCTTCCTTACTAGAGGTAGAATATCTCTAAACAGACAAATTTGAAGAGTTTTAGCCTGAAACTTCCTGCAAATTCATAGTCATGAAACTTCCTGGACACATTGCTTTCTGTGTAAATCTTTGCAAAAAATGAAAAAAAACCCCTCAAAAATACTAGCATCTCTTAAAATATAAAAGGTTGTAATTATCAAGGTGGTATTATAGGATTCCCGATTTGAGGAAATGTGTTTGAAATACTTTCTTCAGTGTTCACTGATCAGTATTAACAGTGTCTTCTTGTCTTCCAGTGAGCTGTATTGCACTGAGATTTGTTACTGAAGTCCCAAATGATTTGTAAACTTCATCTTTGCTCAAAACATGAACAGCTGATCTCCTGTTTCATTCACATTTGTGTTGATCTGTCAGTAAATTAACAGGTAAAATAAAGGTATTATGTTTCACTGCAGTCAATTTCATAGGCATGGCAAGGATGGCTGCTCTTAACCATGCATCTGTATTAGATTTATGGAATGTGTTGTTATCTTTTCATGTCTGTTGAAAAATTATCAGAAAAATTAATGACATTGAAATCATTATGAAGGCCTCCACCAGAGTGAATGGAGCATAAAATCAGCAGGACTTAACAGGTGAATCTGAGAACTATTGACCACAGATGGGGAAAAAAAACCCAATCAATTTTTCCATCCAGAAGGTATGCTGGAAAAGCTTGCTCTGGGCATGTTGAACCTGCTTCCATCAGGGTGCAGGGAGCTCCTGTTCAAGGGAACGGATGAGAGCCTACAGCTGGAATAAGGAGGACACCTACATAGTTCAGGCTGTTGTGAAATCAGAGTCAGCTGATGCTTCCCAGGATGCTTAGGGACACAATACTCAAATCAGCATTCCCTCCTCCCAGTATTATCCTCATTTCCGGGTTTCATGCTTTGTGTTTAGGACACTTGGATTTGAGAGCTAGTGACATTTTCAGGGAGTACTCTTGTAGGAACCCTCAGTCCCTTGGTTCCTCTATTTTACCCTGGTTTCCTCCTACCTAACCATGCAGCAACCACAAATCAGCTTGTCTGTCTTTTGAAATAACACTTGGTATGCAAATACTCTTTACGGTTATGCTTGGAGACAGGTACCTTGGGCTCTTCTTTCATCTAATCAGTTAGTGGATATAAAATATATGTAAATATATTAGAAGGATTCCTCTATGCCTAACACCTTAGGCAGCTAAAGTTCCTTAATAAAGTCCATTGACTAACTAACCCTATCCAGTCTGATCTGTTTAATTCTGCACATATAAATTGACAGTGGAAAATTAACAAAACATATTAGACAGTACATACTTCGTTTAAAGATCTCTGATATATCACTGACTTACTACATGGAGATCATGAGAAAAAATAACAATATGTATAAGCTCAATGATAATTTGTTTTCCTTTCTTATAACTAATGTTTTCTCCTTCCAGTAGCTTCACTTATTGCTTTGTAGCCACCTTGTTCATTTTTATAAGGTTTTTTTTTGTTTCTTTAGTACTTGCATAATATAACTACCATGTATGTTTAGTGTATATGTACATACCCACCCACCACGCAGTCCTATTATAACAAATGTAATCAAATATTAGTTGAGCAGAATCAGTAAGGATGACTATGAAAACTGGTCTTTCATTGTTGCACTGCACTGCAGAATCAGATTGATATGTGTACATGTGTATGAATATGTAAAAAATTGTATAGAAATTTTCTAATAGAATAAAGAGATCTGTAAGAGGCAACTCAGAGGTCTCAGCTGCACAACAAATTATAAACTGTAATTTCAAATAGTTTGAACATAAAGTATAAACATATATTTAGTTGTGATTTGTAAATAATAGTAATATTACCCAAATACACAAGTCAATGCTTTTCATTTTTATTTCTTAGGTTAAAATTATCTTTTTAGCCTGACTTGCTAATGCCTGGAAGCTCAGTTTGAGATACGAAGTTTATGGAAACCTTTCATAAGTGATAAAATATTTAACTAAATTCAGCTATAGGCAAGCTTTCTAGCAATACAACTATGAAAAAAAAAGGATATTGAATATTTTGAGAGTTCTCTTTAGAATATCAATTCTAGTTCATCTTTGACTAACTACTATACTACAAAAAGAAAGAAAGATTAGGAAGAAACATACTTTTGTTAATTGCAAAGTCTGGCTTTTGTTAAAATAAATACATATAAACTTATTTAATGAGGAGAAACCAGCAAGGAGATAGATTTATGTCCTCCTAGGATTCATAATATCTAACAGTTTGGATTTAGCTCAGACTCACCAAACGTAAAAGGCTGTATGGTTTCTACAGTTTTCTCATCTGACAGTTATTTTCACTCTGACAAAATATGATTTTGAGAGAACTTCATTGGGAAAATTGTTCACTTCTTTACCAAGTTTTCATATTTTTCATAAGAGCTCATCCTCCAGTCTTAGCTGCTCCTCATGGAAACAAGAGAGAAGATACAATTGGCACAATTTTTCTACTTCTTAAAAATAATTAAAAAAAAAGATAATTTCAGAAAACTCAAGGAGCAGGATTTGAAAGCTGGTAGAAGAATTAGGAATCCAAGAAGAATAGCAAGAGACAGAGAGAAGCACTATTGGAAGAGGACTAAGATGTAATGGAAGAAATTCATATGCATAAATAGCCATTAAGGGGAAAAAGTCCATGTATAAGAGCAAACCACAATTTGCTAGTATCCTTTTCCACTGTTAGGCTTTTGTTCTAGAATTCTTAGAAATTCTGAAGTAGCCCTGCCTTTTTCTTTTTCTTTCTAAACCCTGAGTTGTCCTGTCTTGCTTTTCTTCAGGCCTTCAGACAATCTTATTTTTTACTAGTACGTAATCATTCAGAACTCATGTATGGAAAGAATAAAGAAAACAAGTGATTCTTCCATATCCATCAGACTCTGATGACTGATCTTAATATTGTTTTCTTAATCTTGTCATGAGGGTGAGGAAAGAAGTCAGCTACCAAACAAATTACTGCATCTAGTTGTGCAAAAGTGTTTTCAGCATTCAGCGTTGCAGAGTAGGGCAGGCCAAACACTGCTACTGTATGTGAAAGTCTAAGAAAAAAATAATTCCATTAAGTGCTTGTAATTGCCCTTCTAATATTTCTGATTTGTAAGAATAATGACTACTATTTACTAAAATAAATAACTGTAGTCTAGTTTTAATAACGACCCACTATTTCAAAAGCTTATGATTTGTTCATGCACCATATTTTCAGACCTTTAAAATTATGACTTTTTTAGGGGTTCTTCCTTCAACACTTTTACAACTACACAAATGAGATAGTTAAATCTCAATGGACCTATACAGTATAAATAAATTTAATCAATAAACTCAGAGGACTAATTAACTGAAGATAACTCTAGGATATTTTTGAAGACTAGGACCATATAATTATGATGTGAGTTTGCTACAGTAATATCCCATGATTGTTATTATAGGAAATACAAACCAATTTGAATAAAAAATGTGTCTGTCAATTCTATACATTGGCATCTAATCCTATAGTGCTGTTTAACTAAATGAAATTTTTTGTGTAAACTAATGACCCAGAAGTCCAGAATCTCTTTAGATCCTTAGACTCCTTTCTGGAAAACCTTGCCAAAATATAGTATCACCAATATATATATAACATAATTTGAATGACTATACCTGTTTAAGAAAACATTTTATTTTTCTAGTAAACTTGAGTGTATGAGACCATATTTCTAAAATGTTTATTAAGCTTTTGCTTGATTCAGTCTTTTTCTCGATTTAAATTCCAGTCAACAGTAATTGCAATTTTACCCAAGTAAAGATAAATTCTGACTGTGAGAGTTCCTTCATGACTTGCCATAGGCATTTTTCTCCATCCCACAGTACATAAAAAATGGCTTATCTGAGCATGGGTAACGCCATTCTACCACAGAGCATCCAGAACTTCAGAGTTTATAATGCAGGGGTATCACAGCGAAGAAGACTATGATCCTGGAATATCAGCTTTAGATAAATGTAGTTTGCACATTGAAAAGACCATAATTAGGGCTGAAATTCCAAAATGCTGGGAGCATTTTTGTATTTCAGTGTTTAGAGACTCATAGGTATTATTCCCTGTGCATCCAATTAGGGAATGACCAGAGAAACTATTCTGGCTGCAGCAGATCTGGGTTAAGCCAGAAGTTACTTCCCACTCAGTGCTGTGGATTTAACTATTCACCTACTCAATAAATCCCTGACATGTAGGTTGACAACTTGCCTTTCACCTTCAGCCTTCAATGATTTGTTGTTGCTGTTGTTGTTCATGCTGTTACCTCCTCTGGGTTGTCATCTCACCTGGCCACCCTAAAACCAGCGCAACTGCCCCTGCATTGCACCAATGCACATGGTCAGGACATCCCTGCAATGCTGACCAGCAAAATGACAAGAAACGTACTAAATCCCCTTGAGTCTATGGCCATACAAATCACTGCTGAGTGTTATGTGGGCTGGAGTTGAAGATTTTCATTAAACAGAGTCTTACAACCTGTCTTGAAGTGAAATGGTATCCTCTAAAAAGCAAGCAACACTTTGGGACAAAGCAGAGCTGTATTTAGACCTTAAAAAAATACTATCCAGAACAAGGGAAAGGAATGGCAGGTGCTTTTAGTTACAGGAAAGGACTAAGCCAAGTGCACATTGAGTCAAGAAGAGTTCTGGTTTCAGGGTCAGGGCAGATTGCCAGATAGAGTACGTAATTGAGATGAATAAAGGAAAAGAAAAGACTGAACTGAAAACTGAACTCCTGAAAAATTTCAGGAGTTAAATTAAGAATGAGATACAGGAAGCAAAGAAAGAGTGTCAAAAGAGTATAATGACAATGGTAGTCTTCAGTAATACAGAAGGGCAGAGTCAGATGTCATTTCCCTCCACTGTACTAGAGTGTCACTATTATGACCTTAGATTAATTGTTTGATTTCTTTATGCTGCATTTTTTGTGGAAGAAAATTGCTCTACAGGACAGTGAGGATTAATAATCTGAAGACTATAAGGCAGCCAGATACTTCAATAGTAGGGATAATATAAGTAACTTGTATCCACAGGAGAAAGAAAGAGATCCATCAGCAGAGCTTGAAGTGAAATCCAACTTACAGATCTCTATTTCCAAGCCAAATTTAGCAGTGCAGCTGAATCTAATTGGGTAATATGAGACTGAAATAAATTTGGTCAAAAAGATCAGAAATGGAACAGGAGTGAGATACTAACAAAATTTTATCTAGAAAGATATTTAGGTTATTCAAGATACCTCATTTTAGGGAGGAATTGAAGGAAGAATAGTTAGAAGAATCTTTGCACTGTATTTCAAAATAATACACTCGTAAATTGCTTAATTCGTGAATATATTATCTGCCACTAAAGCTGTACACATAGCAAGTTGGATTTTTCTGTATATAATAGAAAGATACTCTTTCATGAAGCTAATAAATCACTCTGTTGTGTGAAAAATAGACAATAGACACAGATATTAAAGAGGCATTCTCCTCACTTCCTTATGAGAATCCAGAAGGTATTTATTCCATTGTTATGGAAGCTCTCATGAGATGTTTTTTGTGATCAGTATATTCACAGTCCCTTTGGGACAACATTTATTATTACAAAAAGTATCACAGCATTTGAAATCAGAAATAAAAAATTTATTACAGGGTTTATGAGGAGAATATGAATCTCTAGTGAATACCATACATAGAGAAGTGAATTTATTATAGACTGTGTAAAGACGAACTCTTTTGAATACTTAACACACTCCGTTATGTCTTGTAAGTAAACTTTTCACATGGAATTCTGAAGTCCAGCGATCAAGCTGAACTCAAAGACCTAACCTTTCACTATATCTGTGAATTATGGATTATCCATCTAGGCTCTCACTCAGCAAAGTATTTCAGTACGAAGGCAACTAATTTTAAATTCTTTGTTGAGCTGAAGTGATAACAACATAGTGTAGAATCTTGTTTTATTGATCAAGGTGATAAATAATAAGTTTATGTGCTTACTTCCTACATTCTTGAAGAAAGAAGTGCAGATAACCAGTTTTGATGTAAAGGTTTTATTTTCAGACTTCTTATAATAGGGCTTATGGACCTTCTTTCATAAATACTTAATTACTCAAGAATGCATCCTCATATGAGTACTTTCTGCAAATCAATAAAACTATGCATCTAAATCACTATAAGAAATTACTTGTTTAAGTATATTTGAAGGATGAAGATGTAAATCCACATAGGGAGTTAAAAATTTGACTGTACAAAAAGAGACTCATACTCTGTTTAAGTATTACAATTAATCAGTAAAGGTGGACTGTTTATTCCTGGGAGTATTCTATGGAAGAAAAATGTTAATCAGAAAGGCATAAAATAATCTCCAAGAAGATGGTATGTCCCTGACTCTTACAGATGACAATATTGACAGTGTCAAAACAGCTTTTGGATTATTATAAATTAAATTTCCTACCAGAAATAGTAAGCTTGCAATTAATTTGCTCAGTGTCTTTCAGCTCCCTACACTGCACATCTAGGAAAAAATTCTGCCTTTATTGAAATCAATAGCAAAATGTTAATTGCCAGCAGTGGAGAAAGGATTTTGCCATGGATGAAAAAATACATCCCCAGACAGACTGAAGTCCTGACTCTGGGACAAGAAAATAGTGAAAATATTTCTGAGACTCACATTAAGGTTACAAAGGATATAGCTAATACCTCATGAGCAGATGACTCCATACTCAGGCTTGCATACACACCTAGGCAGCTATGCTACCCAAAGGAAAATTCAGGATATATAGAGCCAGATGTGCTGATGACATGAACTAGCAGCTGCTTTAGAGTCTGCACTGCCATAGAAGATAAAATCTGTCCCATGGAGGTTAGCACAACTGACCTCTGTGTGTGTGTGGCTCACAGTCCTCAGTGGTGAAGCCACCAGAGGAATCTGGTGGTGTAGCAGCAAGAGTCAAACCCAGCAGAGAACATGGTGCATATTGCCAGTCTTCTCTCAAGTTTCTGATTCCTTCCCTCTGAATGGGATAATAAAAATTAATTTAATTTAAACAACAGCATGGATAGGAAATGCTGAAAAAAAGAGCAACAGATTTTCCATGGTTTTAGTGGATTGTCTTTGAGTTACTCAGTGATGGGTGAAACAGGAAAACTGTTAAAAATACAGGGCTAGAAAAAAATAAGGAAGCAACTGTGGTTATGTCACTGAAGAAAATATTACCCCAGCCGCTCATGTGCTGAAAGGAAGAACTTTATAACCTCAATGTATTTCCATATAGCACTGGGCATTTACTTTTACCCTCATGCCTTTATTTTTGTCCTTAGTATGAACTAAGATAATTTAAATCCTAGTGAGGGTGAAACCTAAAAAGGTTGCCAAATGAAATGTTTTAAGGAAAGCATTCATAAGTTCTCTTGCTATGGAAACCTCTTGATTGTAAACATCTCTGTGAGATTTCTATTATTCTTTCTGGTCAGATGGTAAATACCATAAAAATAGCCTCTCACAGTGTTTTTCTGGCCTTGCTTGCCTGTGGTCCCAGAGAGGTCCCACAAGAACAAAATGAATAAACAAGCTGACTGAAATTTTTAGACCTCAGGGAAGATTTTCATGAGATTAATTTCAAAGAGATATTTGGTAGGTGGAGGGTAGGTTGCTATTTTGGCTCTAATACTTACTCATGGGTGAAAGGATTACTCGTGGACTTCTGCAGTCCTAAATCTGGTTCTGCAAGTTTGGGGTTAGCCAGGACTGAGTCTTGTAAATCACTCACATGAGTTTCTGGCTTTTTTAACAAATATCTTTACAACTAAAAACTCCCTTCTAGAAAATTAATTTTGGGACAGTCCCTCAATGCATGTTGATAGCTGCCTCTACGCTTCCAGGCTGGTATAAGATCTCTCAACAGAGGCCAGAATCTATATCTGGAATGATTCTTCAATTGTTTCCTCACTCTTCTGTAATCAACAGTTTAGCCTCTGCTGTGCTGGTTTGTATTTATTCTGCAGAATGGCTGAACATTCTAATTCTAAAAGAAATCTCCACATTCTCAACCAAACCGTGTGCCAGAGAGGTAAGTCATGAAATAATATACCTTTGCACAGAAGCCAAACATGTGGCAACCACCTGACAAAGGAGGCTATGAAAGCAAGAGTGTGTCCTGCTACTGCAACAAGAGCTTTAAAAAATTACTGTTGCCTTCTGGCCTGTAAAAATAATGCAAGTTTGAGCAATACCCTACAGTAAATAGTTTCTCATTTTCCCATGGAAGTTTTATAACTCTCCTCTGTTTATGACTTCAAAGCCCTGTTTGCTGAGTTTCCCAGTGCTTTCATATGCTATAATTTGTAGAATAAAATGAGATTTGTGTGCTTAATGTGATCAATAATGTCCTGCTAAAAAAAGAGAATATCTGTACTTCCAGTGCAATATTTGTATTTTCAAAGCAATATGTATGAACATTTCTGGTTGATTTCACTGCCATTAACGATTACACATATTACATTAACCTTTCTCTGTGTTAATGTCGTGTAACCCAAATCTACAATTTGCAGTACTGAAACTGTAATCAGCTTTGAAAATGGGGTTCATTCCCTAAATCTTATGCTACCTCACTGAGTAAATCTAACAATGCATTTTTATAATTAGTTATGTATGTGAAGAAAACATTGGCACATTACTGTTATGGTTGCTGCTATTTCTTTATGTTGTGACAGAAATAAAAAGAGTGAATTAAGCTCACCAGGATGATGTTTTGAGGATCAGGTTATGTACTTTGTATTCTGACTATGATTCTGTGTTAATTCGCAAACTGTTTAACTGATAGGTCTTTGCCTACATTTTCTTCCTTCTTTGTCTCCTCCTGTTTGCATTTTGAATTAAAACTCTAAGAGCTACTAGCAGAACCTGAATATTAGAAGGCTGTTTCTAGTACTGATCACACAAAGACAGTCTAAACCCAGTAGTTGCAGTACCTACAGTAGCACCAGTATTACAAGCAGTAATACTTATACTAAAGTTAATATGGAAAACTGCTTTAATATATGAACCAGGCCAGTATATTTGGCGAGGCTCTTTTCAGTGGTGCCCAGTGACAGGACAAGAGGTAATGGGCACAAACGTAAGCACAGGACGTTCCATCTAAACATGAGAAGGAACTTCTTTGCCTTAAGTGGCAGAGCACTGGAACAGGCTGCCCAGGGAGGTGGTGGAGTCTCCATCTCTGGAGACATTCAAAACCCGCCTGGATGGGTTGCTGCTCTAAGGTGGCCCTGCTCTGGCAGGGGGGTTGGACTAGATGATCTACTGAGGTCCCTTCCAATCCTGTGATTCTGTGTAACTATTTCTTTGGCAGTAGTCACATCTATGAACATAGTAGTCATCTATGAACACCAGTGGGTGCTTATCAGTGGGAAATCTAATAAAAGTCCTTGGTGGAACAAGAAGAAGAAAGTTTGAAAGTTTCCATATAGTAAAATGCAGGCACACTGTTTAATATGATTTTTCTCTGACCTGAAAGCACAGAAACATAAAGCATTAGGCAATCTATTCTAAGAGTTAATGGCCATTCCAGTTAGGACATATCTGTCTACTCCTGGACAACATCCCTCTTCCAAGCATTCGACTCATTGCTTCCTCTCTTGAACTAATGGACACAGAAGACAAATTACAGACCTTAAGATTTATATTTATAGAGGATACTTGTGAGCTCCTGCCTTGATGATTTTATACCTACTTTTCAGTTCTTATCTTTTGACTGGTTACATAGCCATTCAAAGGTCTTTCCTGCAGTAAGTTAGTATAGAGTGTATGGAATAATTTCTTTATCGTAATGGTTTGCTTCCCAGTGTCTCCAGGATCTTTATCCTCTTTAGGTCATTATGATGAAAAAAACAGAAAAATAAGAGTTTTATTTTAATGTTTATAGCCTCAGAATGATTTGTACAAATAGCTCACCTCAAATACTCTCCATTCTCCACTTTTCCTGTATAGATGGGCATTTTCTCTTGTTGTCTTCTGTCCTTCATTTTCTTATTGGGGAGAAGAATTGTTCTTACACATGTAGTATCTCATTAGGATTAAAAGGATGTTGTGTGTGCATATTCAGTGGAAAATGAACCTTTTATGTTGAATTCCAAAGGATTCAGTTGAAAAGTCAAGAAGGTACGTTGACTTGACTTAATACGTATTTCCAACTATGTGTATAGGGGTTTGTCTAAAGGCACGGCAAGAAAATTACTGTCCTGCATGAGGCAAGCTGAAGAGAACAAGAGCAAGTACACGGAAAGAGAACTTCACTAATTAAGCCTTCATGGAATAGTAAGCAATTTTAAAAAAAAAAAAAAGCATGATTTAAATATAATGTTTATTGGCAAGAGCCAAGATGCAGGGAGAAGGATTGTACGCACCACAATCTTTAGTAGTACTATACAATTATGTACCTTTCATCTTTTCAGATTATATTTTTCATCCTTCTCTCCCTCATCTCTTGCTTCTTCAATATTAAATATCTTTGTATATTTTGTTCCATCTTCACTGTTAATTGCTGCTGTTGAAGAAATTGATTCACTCAAAAGACAGTCAGCCAGCCAGCAGCACAGAGGTCACATGCTTTCCTGAAGAGCTATACCAAATTAATCACCTATAGAAAAATATGTCATTAGTAAAAAGGCTGAAATTAACCCAGTGTAAGTAAAACGTCTAAATGAAATACCTGTATCTATTGGAAACAAATCAAACCCAAGACCAGCTTCAAACTCTAGGTACTGTGCAGACTTCTTCCAAGCATACTGTGACGCTAATATCTCAAACTGAAATTCAGTTCAGAAAGTGTGTATGTATGGAGAGGGCAGGCTTTCCTATTGTTCTATGTTGTTTATATTTATCTTCTTTTTTTTTTTTTTTTCTGTCTGGTTGGCAATATGAAAGTTACAATTCCTAAATGTCCATATGAATCTCATATTACTAGTAATAAGATACACAGAAAATCTAAACCTCTTCTTTGAAAAGAAAAATTGGACATGTTCACTGGTACACAACAAAACCTGCTGTCTGTTTCATCCTTAGCACCCATTTAAATTATTGCAATACTAAGATGATAGCAACATGTCCTATGTAGACAGAACTGTAGTCTTTTTACTTTTAATGGAGAAAATGAGGGAAGCTATTCTCTCTTCTTTGGTGCTTAATTAGCTCTGTAAAAGTGAGAAACTTCTTTTATTCAACTGGTACCCAAAACCATTAGTTATGGACTAATCCCACATCACAAGTTTCCACTTGGGAGTATAGCTGAATAGTAAATCAAACACACATGACATAAACAAGCGTTCTTCATTACAAAGGCTTTCAAGTATAATTTGCATCATAAACCCAATCTAGCAAGCTGCACAGTTTTGCAGGCTATGAAAGACAGTGTGCTGTTTATTCATTTTCCTCATTTTTAACAATGTTATTTCTAAAATTATATGAGAAAAGCACAACTATTACTTAATGAGTTCTTTTTTTCCCGAGTCTGTGGGTGTTGAATTACTCCAAATAGTTCTGTCAGAATTCTAGATCTTAGATGTTTGTGGTAATGACACGATACGTATGCAACTAGGCACTAGCTTCCATTTGTCCTGTTGTTTTGACTATGTCCTGTGCATATTGTTCAGTTACACATCTCCTCTAGAACATAGAAAACCTTAGACCTTTTTTCTGCTTCTCGAAACTTGCTACAAATATAGTTGTCTTATGCTGTTTTGGAGTTATTCCTAATCTATTCTGCAACCAAGATGAAAGATAGTCAATAATAGCATTTAACTTGGAAAAAAAGTCAAAATTCCTTTGCTAAGTAGTCTATAAGGTTAAAAAAAAAATAAACAGAGATTCAAGGTTGAAAAGAGGTGGCAAGCTATCTCAGCTTCTCTTTGGCTGCAGAAAGACTATGACAGCAGATGTATGTTGTCTGCGTGCCATCAATTTTATATTTCCTTGCTTTACAACATTTATTTACTTAAGTAGAAACTTCCTCTTGAATGTCCAGGATTTCCAGCATTTAAAATTTGTGAGGTCTGTGGTTTTGCATTTTACCTATGCTGTAATGTCCTTTTAAGGCATTTTCCAAAAAGGTTAGTTTCATATCTGTTAATAATTTTTCTTTTCATGACGGAGGCTAAGTAAAGAAGCAACATTCCAACACAGTGTGAAATATCTAGCTATGTTTATTATTAACAAGACCATCTTACAAGTCTTGTTAATAATGCAAGCCACACACAAGTGCATAAGCTTTTCTTCTTGAAAAACTTAATTTCCTCTGATGTCTTTTCATCTTATGGGACTACCTTACAACTGTCACTTCATAAATTACTGCTAAATTATGCAGAGGAGCCTGCAGACAGTTTTACTGTAAAGTAAATTTCGCTTAACAATCAGTTCTGTAACAGTTTTTTATGAAAAACAGATAAGAAAACAAGTTCATGTTAATGATGTCATATAAAAAAAAAAAAGAAGTTGTAGATATTAAGGGGATAACATACCATAGGTGAGTTACAGATGACAGAGTGTTTTACTATACTGACTCAACGATGTAGGATTCACTTTTGAAATTGGGTCCAAGATTAAGGTCAGAGAAATTCTTTCTGCTTATTTCAGTGGCTCTTGCTTTTGTCATAGATAGGATCTTCATACATTCACATAAAATCACCTTGCCTGGTCCTATATGTGAAAAAACTTCTTGTCCTGGTACTTTTCATGGTATTGTCTTAAATATTTTTACTAACAGGATTAATAGCAACTGAAACAGAAACAGCAAACCTCTACTAAAAAAAATAATCATATGGGAAAAGCAATTAAAATATGGTTTCCAGTGACACACACTTAAGTTAGAAATTGCAATACATGCCAGATTCACAAAGAATTACTGAAATTTTTTTAACTGGCTGAAAATATCGTCACAAGCCTTTGAAATTATAGACATCAGCCTTGAGCTAGCCTTGTTACTGGATCCGTAGATGATCAGCAAGGACTGTCATTCTCAGCTCACCTTGGCCTGCTCCAGTCAACAAGCACTCTGGAAATGAAAGCAGGAACGCATCCAGCTGCTGTTTTTATCCTTTTTTCTCATTGTGTTTCACATCCATGTATTTTTCATTATTTGCAGGTGGAAAAACAGTATGCTATTTGAAGATGAAGTACAGTTATTGGACAGCAAACAAAAGTGCTTTTTTGTCAAGAGAAAATTTTTTTTTTGTTTTCGAGAAAATTCTACGAGGAGTCACTTATACTTGCATACAGCATGAATTAGTCCTAGACTAGATGAAGAGACATGGATAAAGCAGCAGCAAGAAAAGGGATGCTTAATACAGTTCCTTCAACTTGGCTAACAACACAAGCTGCTATTATTATTTATAGTCTCTTGGAAGTCATAGGAATTTTCATAGAGGGTTTAATTTTTTTTCTGTAAATGTTGACTAATTGCACCTGTACTGGCAAACACTCTAAATATCCACAGACAGGATAAGCAAGGCAGGAATTTAACTAGACACTTGTGGTATTGCAGGAGAGGAGACATTGAGTCTATGACTAAAACCTAAAAATAATGCAGAGAAGTTATGGATAGATATTTGTTTACCAGAGGCAAAAGGGAACTAGGGTTACAATAAAAGGAAAACTTAATTGAAGGTTTTTGGAAAAATGAGGTGAAAAAAATTACTAATTTGATGTATGTATGGTAAAGAAATAAGGAGGAGTCCCCTTGTGCCCCAGAGTTTGTGCAGTATGCAAGATGTGAGTAATGCTGTGTTTTCCAGGCTGTGGAAATCTAGGGCTGTGGGTATTCTTCCATCAACACTGGGTCAGTTATACAGAGCAGTTCCAAATCAGACTGCCAAGGGTAAAAGAGAAAGATGCCTTGCTCGGCGACAGAAGTTTGATCTAAAAAGTAAATTCATGTCTTCTTTGGTCAGTGCTTCATTCCCAACAGGAGAGATGGTAAAGGCACCTTTTGCTCCAGGCACTCTTCTACAACTTTCAATTTTTTTCATGTTCATTTTGTTTCAGCAAATTCATTCCAGTTTAATGATTCATTTGTGGTAGTTGCTCACCAGCAAAAGTACTATTCTGGCAAGAGATGCCTTAGATGGTTCTTCCAAATATGTCAGGCGTTAAAATACTTGCATTACTTTCACTCCAGCACTTGGCTTCTGTTCATACACAGCAGGAAGTAACTATTCCAACTTTTCTTAAGCCTGTAATTCTTATTAATGATAGAACTAAGCTGTACTGATTTCATGTCTAGTCCAACACCCTTCACTTCAGTTTCTCTGAAGATACAGAAAACAGCCATAGCTTATATACAGATCAAGGTGAGTAATGGATATAGCCAAAGTCAAATACACCCTGAACGTGCTGGACTCAGTGTGAAAACAACATAAAGATGATTTAATTGTGCTTACAGTGGAAGCATCAAAATCGCTGCTTTCAGATTTAGTGTGCTAGTAGGCCTCTGCCTGTGTACAGCAACTTTTCTTCAAAAATGACAAAATGTTTCAGAAAATATTAGGCCAAATCACAAAAGTGACAAGAGAGTAGAAAAAGTTTCCTGCTTAGGAAACGATGAGAGGAAATTAGGTCTTTTATCTTGGACCACACAAAAAAATGTCAGGACTAGAATTTAATGTTTAGCAATGTGAAGCTGATGGTTTCAAGGCATATTTTTTCTCTTATTCCTGTTTTGATTTGATTCCATACATATGTCAAAAAATGCATTGCTTTTCTTCCTGATAATAAGTGGATCTAGTTTTCCACCTGGTGGTCCAAAACCTTTGGAGAACTTAAACCAATGCATTATTATGGCCTGATCCAAGATAACACCTACAGAATTCAGTGGATGAATTCATATTCAGTGGAACTTGAACCACACCCAAGTGAAGAGTCACATTTATAATCTCCATCCAAAATATGCAGTCTTAGTGCTTTGATACTACTTTCCAAAAAGTCTTAATATTGTTAAAAGAGAATAAGATTGAGTCTTAAGAGTCTTTCTGCTCCCACTCTTGCTCTCTGTACGTCTATATAATCAATAAAATTTATACTATACCCTTTTTTCTTCGGTATTCTTAGTTCTCCAGCAGGAAAATAGACCCGACTTTTCTTTCATAGAATAGTTGGGGTTGGAAGGGACCTTCAAAGGTCATCTAGTCCATCCCCGTCTGCAATGAGCAGGGACATCTTCAACTTGGTCAGGTTGCTCAGAGCCCTGTCCAACCTGACCTTGAATCATTCCAGGGATAGGGCATCTACCACCTCTTTGGACAATTTGTTCCACTGTTTTACCACCCCCATTGTAAAAGAAGTCTTCCTTACATCTAGTCTAAATCTCCCCTCTTTTAGTTTAAAGCCATTACCTCTTGTCTTATTGCAATAGGCCCTGCTAAAAAGTTTGCCCCCATCTTTCCTGTAGGCCCCCTTTAAGTACTGAAAGGCTTCAATAAGGTCTCCCTGGAGCTTTCTCTTGTCCAGGATGAACAACCCCGACATTCTCAGACTACCTTCATAGGACAGATGCTCCATCTATGTCCCTCCTTTGCTCCTGCTCCAATGAGTCCACGTCCTTCTTATGTTGGGGGCCCCAGAGCTGGGTGCAGTACTCCAGGTGGGGTCTCGCCAGAGTAGAGTACAGGAGCAGAATCACCTCTTTTCCAGAAAATATGTTTAACTAATAGAGATAACCATATTAAAAAATGACATTTTAGCGGTTTTAGAAGTTGCTTTTGCTATATATTCAAAGACTGCAGGATATTTATTATAACAGATATAAGAAAAAATGTGATTGTTGGTTGAAAATATAAGAGCTGCATTGTGGTTCATGTTTTATACTATGGTTTTTCTATACATTTTCATAGCAATCTGACTTAGTAATAATTTCTTTTTTCTTATAGTGCTATTATCAAGTCATGATTAGGACCCTTCCATTCTCCCTTTACAAACATGGAGAAAAAAAGATCGTTATTACAAAGAGGTTGATGTGACATCTACAAGCTTATTTGTGATTAAGGTTTAAGTGGACACTTCCGAAGTTAAAACTCACTCCTCTCCACAGAAATGTAACTGATTCACACCTTAATAAGCACAAAGGAGGATAAATTACCCATTGAGAGATTGTAATAGTTTAAGTATAAAGGTTAAAGCTGACTTCAGTTAAATCAATGGTAAAATCCATTTACCTCAGGGTCAGTGGTGAACCACTGTGTTTCCCATGCAATAACTCACTGTTAAAACTATTAGTGGGAATCTGAGTAGAAAGTTTCTGATCCCAGAGAAAGTTTCAATCAAAATGGGAAAAAAACACTAGCAAAAATGTTATTTTTCAGTTTTTCAGGTAAAAAATACTAAACATCCACTATATTCTGCATCTAAATACAGCTAGATTAAAAAAAAACAAAACTTAAAAAAACCAATGTTTTCAACCAATACTACGCCCAAAGTCCACATAAGTTTCAAACCAAAGGGAAACTCTCAGTGTGCAGTACAAAATGTAAGGGTGAAAGGGAGAGAAAAGGAAGTGCTACATTAAAAGCAACAGCAAGGTATGTACAGCTGCAATTTTTAAAATAAAAATATAGTTAACAGGCAACCTGCCATTTTGCAAATGCAGGAGAATAAAAATGGAAATTACTTGTAGAGGAGTTATATAGAAATCAGAGTTAAGAAACAGCTTACAGATCTCTATAGTGACACTATTCTCCCACAAAGAAAATGTACTTTACTGAATGTCTGTTTATCCTCCATATTTTCTTTTCAAAATATATTGTCAAAGAAGGGTGTTTAATACCTTTTGACAACCTTTCATCCCCCCAGATACTCTTTTGTTTCTGCTCAAAGGTTTACAGCATTAAGAATCCTATTTCTTCCTCAATGCCTAATGCATCTATAGGGTTTAAGAGAGTATTTTGCGATTGGTGTTGAGAAAATGGAGCTCCTGTGTCATTTTAATTGCATCATTAAGCTATAGGAAATGTTATTATTCCCCCCCACCCCACCCCGTCCCCTTCAGATTCTATTAATATTTCATTTTAAAGAAGCAACAAAAACCTTCCTGTGTTTGGAAGTTGCATTCTACTCAATATTGTTTGGAGAGAATCAAATCTCTAATTAGTAATGGAGAGGATGTTAGCTAGTATATATGCAAAGCTTGCTTCCCCCTTAGGCAGAGCATACCCTTGATTTAAAGACAAAATAACTGTGAGCAACAGAAAGTAAACTTTAACAAGGAGCCTTTACAGTCCTCTATAAAAATCACTAGAATTGAAGTGCTCACAAAATGCTGTCTGTGAGCTGACAATAGCAGAGCTAATATTACCAATCTGCTGTTGCATGCCTTAGCAAAACAGATTCCTACCTGCAAACTGTTCTCAAAGACGATCTAAACCAAGAAAATGTGAGAAAACAAAGCTGTACCACTGGAAACCCTTTTCTTTCAGTTCACCATTAGTTTCATTTACCAGGTGAATTTTTAATTCTCTGATTGACTTTTGTTATGTTCTTATATGGTATCTTAATGGTGATTTTATATGGTTAGTTTTTTTAGGAATCAGTATTATAAACTAGTATTTATTAGTCTTTACAATTATAAATTTACAAGTACTTCCAACTCAGCACAATCCTTAAGATTCTGCATCCCCATAAATTAAAATGTTTTTCTAGATTCGTCTCTGAATAGATGTAGCATGCTTAGGAGGTATTATGCCTAACAGCATGTATCATGCTGTTGTCTCTGATGCTGTAAATTACTGACGTGTCATTAAAGCACTGCTGTCACTTCCTAAAAACAAGGTCTTCAGGGCCTGTCTGACTGTATGTGTGTGTGTAAGAACAGTGGCTAGCACGTTGTGGGTGTCACTGGAATACAAATGACTGCAATTCTATTGTATGTAGCACTTCTTTTCCTCAGCAACTCAAAATGTTGCATTTATCATTATGATTAAGACTACAGATGTTCTCCATAGTGAGTATCACATAGTGGGAAGCCGTACTGAGAAAGTCTAGCAGCTATCTAACATCTTGTCGTCAGCCGATCATAAAGGACTTTCCAGGGTTATAAATACCACAGGACTCATTGTGCAGATGGGGAAATTGAGGCAAAGATGAAGTGTCTTGCTTATTAGGCTTGTGTTGAAGGCAGAAGGGAAAAAAATGGAAACTCTTTCAATAATCATTTGCTTTAATTTAGATGTTTTAAATGCTTGTATACTGACTTCAGCATCAAATTTTATTAGGTCATCCCTACTAACAAGCTGTATTAAATTTGCTAGCTTTGTTTTGTGCAAATTATAGAACATGATATTTTTATTTTATCGTAAATATGTTTTCCTTATGCATTAGATACATAGGGCTCAAACTGACCTCTCTTTTTGCTTGTGCAAAGCTTCTTAACACTTGCTTTAGAAAACAGAATTCTCTTTTATTCCTAAAATAATTTTAATTCAGGGGATTTTCAGAATTTACAAGTACAGAATAGAACAAATCTGTTCTCATATGTTCTTTACTAGTTTTTCTCGATGTACATTTTCACTCTTATATTTTTATACTCATAAATTCTATATAACTGCCATTATTTCTGTCACTTTCTTCTATTTCTGATATAACTTTGCTGTCCATTTTGCTGCCCTCAGTTCATCAAAGACATTAAACATAAACCTATGCTTCAATGACTATAGATGTTTTAAATATATTCTTAGCTCAAAGCATATGTGTTGGTGGTGTTATAGAATATACAGTAATGCTGCAGGTTTGGGGTTTACATGCAGAGGTTTCTGCCCCAGAAACAAAAATCTCTTCTCTGCTTTCTTCTTTCATATCCTCCCTTTAAACATATTCCATCAGTGAAACTATAAATTTATCATCCTTGCAGACTAAAGTTGTGTCTGTGAACACCTTTACAAATTATTTCTAAGAAATTACTTTGTCTATAGTCTGTTGGTTTCAGACATAAGGAATTATTTTTTACTGTATTTAAATTTTTGGTATCAAAAAAGTATGGCCATCTGATATAAATTTAAATAGCAGTGGTTTGTTTCTACTTTTGTTATTGTCTGTATGTTAATACTCATTGTACCATTTTAAATTCACCTTCCTTATGTACATTTTAACTCTGTCTTTTGTTCTGAACTACTTTGTGCTTCCGTGTTTGTTTCCCTCACAAGTAATATTTTCATTAAATATGAATTTTAAGCCATCATCAGATAGGCTGTTGCTTTACTCTTTGGAATGAAATATTCTACCTAATATGAAATGTTATCTTAAGTACTCTCATCGGTATTTTGTATGATGACAGTATTATGAAAATGTTGTTGGGTGATAAGCTATGGGAGGGAAAAGGAAAAGAAGTTGTTATTTATTTTGTCTTTTGCTTTGAAAAAAAAAAAATCTGATTCTAATCACCCTGTCTCTTAGAAATATAAATTACTTTTACTAGGTTATCATTGATGTCCTAATCCAAAGCCTATTAGAAACCTGTAGGAGTCTGCCTAGTAACTTTAATGGCTATTGATTAAACCTTTAGTAGACAGTGTTTTGCAGTAGTATTTCTGTCCAATATTCTGAAAATATCTTTCTCATTACACTCCCTCAAAACTGTTTCCTTCTTGGGAAATAGTGTGTGTTTGGCACATTCAAGGTTGTAGTTTGAATTACACTTTTGTGTGGTTAAAGGTTACAGAGAAATGGGTCTATTTTTGACATTCAGGTTGCTCTGTTGCTTCATAATTTGAATATTCTTACACTAATTGCCACGAGCCACACATCTCCTTTCACCTGCAATCTTCAGTGCAGAAAAAATGACCTTGAAGTAAAGAGTAACCTCCAAGCTGTAAATGCATATAATCAAATGGTATCTATACACACGTGCGCGGGAACACACACATGCAAGAACATACCATGAGTTGGAGCCACATTTGTATCAAGGTTTGAGATGACACAGTTTGAAATAGTTACAAGCATGAAAATGGAGCTCTGCCAATTACCACTGTGATGAACTGCTGGAGCATTTGATGAACTAGAAGCTCATGTGATAACAGTTGGTCAAGTCATCGTGTACTTTTACTAAATTAACTTTCTGTGAGCACTAAACTCTGAGAGAATTCTATTGTTTCAAATTCCTAATCATTGATGAAGAATTACTAACAATTAACACTCCAAAGAAATTTTTCTTCCCTTATTTGAAATCCACAGCTTCTACCATAGTACTATACTTGCTGATGGTTGACAGTCACACACAAGTGTGTTCATTGGGATACACAAAATCCTTACTTTAAAGTCAAAAAAACCCTAAAGCATTGGCATGCTAGCAGAAAAAAAAAAGACCTTTTTTTTTGTTGCCAATAACAGATTATAAGCTTCCCTATGTGAACCAGGATTATATTTAACTTCTGAAAATGTCCAAGACATCAGGTATTTCAAATAATAACATTAATGAGGACAAAAAAAACCCCTAGTTTGGGGTAATTTTGGAGATCTTTTATGTCACAAAGCATGTTTATCCTTCTGTTGGCCTCACTCTAATGAAAGGATGTGGCTTTGCAGGCAGAAAGATACATCAAACAGTCCCTATACTTTTTAAAGACTCTCTCAAACAGCATAAGACAGCTTTTCTGTAGCATATGTGGCACATTCTATAGCCTTACTGATGAGCTGTGAAATGAAAAATACAAGCAGAATGTGGTCTTTCTGAAATGTACTTTGAAAAAGAAATAAGTGCAATATTGTATTAGATACCCTGTGCACTAAAAGTGACATTGGCATTGGCATTATCATGGCACCACAAGTGTCTTAAGACTTACGCTAGCTTGTGCTTGCCCTTGGCCACAAGTCATGCTCTGAAGGTTCCTGCCCAGCCCTCTTCCTTACAAAATGCAACTGCCCACAGACCCTTGCTGAAGACCAAATCCACAGATGAGTCCAAACACCTTATTTTACATTTTTTGTGGTTTGGATTTTAAAACATCATCTGTTTTCCCATTACTAAGAATAGCATTATTTTTGCCAGCAGCATGACCACAATGGCTTTTACACTGATATCTGTTTAAGTCTCATTGCTGTTTAAGCACTTTGCTGCTGCTGTTTAATGGTTATAGATCCCCATTTTCTGAAATGTTCCAGGAGTACAGCGGGCCATATCTCCAAATAAAATGCATAAAAAGGATTCTGCAAGAGTTATGTATACTACACAGCTTTGCGTACCATCCTGAGCTCTTTCTGTAGTATAAAACAATTCTATATGGAATTATATGTCTAAATCTCAAGTATTACAGCTTAAATCAAAAGAAAATAGTTTCTGAGAAGACAAAACAGTCAGACAATTCATGTCCCAAAATAACTGACCCAGAAACAACTCCAAAACGACCAATATAGCAGCATCTGGTGATCTGTGAAGAACCAGATGCTGCTGCAAAAATATCTTCCACAGTTTGACATTTGGTGCTGTGACTGACGTCCAAAATACAGTTGTAAATATAATGGAACGTACCACATCCCGACTGCTACTCCTTTTTTAATAGAGAATATAACATGATTTAAGACTTCCAAGTAGTTTGGGAGTGGGGAAATGACAAGCAAAATGAGCATCTGTAAACCAAATCAAGCAGTAATAATTAAAGTATCTTGCTGTGTACTTGAGCTTCTAGTCATTTTTACATAGATCAACTCCCATAGAAACTCTAGGTCTGACCCAAAGATCTTGAATTAATTCTCAGTTTTTTCTAAAATGTCTCATATCAGGATTTCAAAATATATTTTTCAGATTTCAGAATACCTTGGAAAGTGGGCACTGCTTATTGCTATATGTTTACTGAACTTGGAAGTTTACTTTTAGTAAAAGTCAGTGATTAAAAAAGACTTTCATTTTACCAGCTAATATTTATCACTGGTAATCATTGTTAAGCAATTTAAATAATCATTGTGCTTTTACTGTGTCCCCTTGGAAATACTTGCTTTTCCTTCTCCAGAAGCAGATCTCTTGATAAATGTATTCTCTGGTCTACTTCCATTTTATCCATCCTTCTTGCTTTCTTCACTTTATATGAGGATTTTTTTCTATTAGAGTCAATTTTGTGATCTGCTCAGGGGGACAGGCTAAAGATCACCAAAACCACTCATCAAGCTGAGAAGAAAAAGAGGCACCTTGATCATACGTTGCACAGAGTGGTTTAGGTGGAAGAGACTCAGAGTAGGATGAGAAAAAGCAGAATAGGATGAGTAGGATGAGATAAGCAAGTTAACAGATGATGTTTATCAGTTAAAAATAATGAGCGTGCATAAAGGAATATTGAGCCAATCTTTTCTGAACTCATTTGAAGTAAGGGTTCAAAATTAATTATTTAGTTTCTGTTGTTTACCAAAATGCCATACATTAAGTAGCTTCGTTAACCTATGTGTTTGCCCTGTCAGTCAAAACAACTATGAAATAATTGAAATAATTTTAGTTCAGAAAAAATTTTTTACACCAATTCATATTATCCTGACTTCGCTCCAGGCGAAAACTGTGCAAACAGGCAGTTCCCATGGGTCAGCCAAAGTGCTGTTACTGGTTAAGCCACAATAAATTGTGCAAATGTGTAAGCACTCAGGTTAGATCGTTGCCTGCTATACAGACACTCACAAGGAGAGAGGGAAGCAAGGCCAGTCCTCAGGAAATCACATTGGCACAGCCTTAACTTTCTTTCTATTAATTCCCGGTTTCTTTAGACCCTTTTAGCCTTGAGGACATGCATAACTTATTCTGAATGGTTTCCTATATAGTTAGAATCCCCTCTTTATTTTAGGAAGAGGACTATGGCAACTTACTGTATTTCTAGGTAGCAATGGCTGATCCATTGTACTGTGACTGAGGTTTATTACATCAAGCTTAATTGTCTTGCTGTTACTTAGTATTTTCCCCATCTGTTAGTAGCCACCTGTTAAATCCCATGCTGATTCCTGATTAAGGCCTCTAGATGCTGCGGCAATAAAAAAAAAAAACAACCCAACAGTCAAAATAATAGCAATGAGCTTTTCAGGATGCAATGAATATGTGCATTGCTCCTGTATTCATTCTGTGATGAAAAACAAAACCCAAAAAGAATCTATGTACATGTTTTTTCTTTCTTTTCTTTTTTATTTTTCCAGACCAGGAGGTGTTTACTGCCTTGCATATTTATTCCTCAGACATTATTGAATTTGTTGAAAGCAATGCTAAGATCTTAAAAATTGGCTAATGATCTTTGGTTTCCGATTTGAGATCCTTTAGAGAGACATATATGTGCTCTGGAAAAGACGAAAAAAGACCCTGCCTGAAATCACTAGCCATTTTTGGATAATCTCAGCCAAAGAAAATTCTCAAAGTAGCAATACATCTTAAGTAAATGGTTTGGGTTTTAGCAAAATCCAAATGTTTTCACTGATGAAATGAAAAACAAGATGTTTTCAGGCATTCCTGGGACACTGAGATATGAGAGAGAACTGGAACTGACCTCATAAACCCAGCATATGTGGTTGCCTTAATCCAGGACTGAAGCTGAAGAAATGACTCGCCTCTGTTCCCTCTACAATGTGCTGTAACTTAAATGCATAGCTGAGATATAAGTTTCCCAACCAAGTTCTCAGAAAAAAAACCACAACAGTGCCAAGAACAACTCCCTGTCTCCTGTCTGAACCACAGAACCACATTAAAAGTTTTATTTTGTTTGTTTGCTTGCTTGTATTTTGGTGTTTTCCTTTTTTTTTGTTAATAATTAAATTGGTTTATCACTTGACTGTTAATTCATTTTTGCTTTATTTTTCCAATTTCCTTATGACTGAAGTAAACATACTAAAATGTAACAGAACCACAATAAGCATTTTTATAAGTACAGCAAATACACCCTGGGATTCTTTCCTATCTATAATTTGGAAAACTCCAAGTGGTAGTAAAGGAAGAGAGTGCTTGGGCTGAAAATATAATGAGAATTGGATCACCTCAAATTCACTTCATACAATGGTCAGTATGGCTAACCTGGAGGTGGAAACAGTGGTAACTGCGGCTGCTGTTACAGGAACACGCAGAATGGTTCAAGGCCCAGAAAAAAGGGACTTTTTGGTCAGTGTAATGCAGATGCAATTACAGAATTTGAAGATTCCACAGTGGTCACTTGAAGGGCGTGAATCATCTGCTTCAACCGATGTTCAGCAGCCACCCACTGGGGAACAGGTCTCCCTCTGCTCATCTTCGAGATCCAGGGCTCCACATATGTTCCAGTTATTTGGCCCCACATGGCAGCTTTCACAGCTCTTTGGGTATTCCCCTTGCATACCCTTGTGGAGTAGCACAAAACATAAGCCTCCCTGTAACGGGAATTCACAAAGCCCATATGCACTGACTCAGGGTGTGGTTTGGAAAAGTGATTGTTTTATTAAGTTGGAATCATCAACCATGGCAGCTGATTTCAAATATCTGGCCAGGTCTTTCTCCCCCACTTGCACTGGAAGTCTTTGCTTGTGTAGGCAAGTATGTTAAGTGCGTGCAAGGACCCACTGATTACTTCCTAGTCTCTGCATCTACAATCTGATTTGCCTTGGCAACAAATCTGTGGTACCAAGCAACAAAAACCTTTTGATCCCAAGCACAGTCTATGAAATCAGAATAATTAAAGTCCTCATTCCATCTTACTATGTAGGAAAAAACATATAGCTTTTGTTGTTGAGCAGGGTGTCATAATACTAATATGTTAGGGGAAAGCCAAGACTGTAATTTACCGTCCCCATTGCTCACATGTAGTGCATACAACATCATAATATTTATCATTTATTTATTCCCGTGCATCTGGAAGAGAGCTACAGCATGGAAAAGTTATTGCTCCCTCTGTATATTTCCCTCAGACTGTGTAATCCAAGGCGTCTCATCTATCTCCCTATCACTTTGCAAAGTCAGGTTCAAATGAGTAAATAATACCCATGTCTCACATCAGCTCTACTTGTTTTATCATTTTTTTCTAGTATCTTACTATATCAAGAAATAAATTGTGATAAAAACTACATAGGACAAGTGAACATGAGAAGTTTAAGCAGTGCTTTATCATACCCATCTGCAAATTAGAACAGTCATGCAAAATTTATTTAAACTTAGCCAAACCTATTTGGCTTGAATATTAGGCTGGCAATATTGTGGGAACAGATATATTTTGTGGTATTTCTGACACGGTCCCTGCCAAAACCTTGTAGTTCATGAAAATTGACAAAACAAACCAAAAATCTTGAACTTGAGGAAAGGTTCAAGTAATTTCTTATTATATCCAGATATGATTATTATTCCCTAGTCATCATCAGTGAACAATAGCAATGCAGAGTAGCAAGATGAGTATAAATGAAAATCCATGTGTTTGGGAAGCCAGATTTTCAGTTCCTCATTGAGGGTCATCTGAGTTTCATAGGAAAACATTGTAAAACTTGATCTTCCAACAGGGCTCTGACTTGCATGGCTTTTCTTAGAAGTCAAACTGGGCTCTGAGGTCCTGTTTGCCCATTCCCTTGCAGTCAGCATGGACCATGCAGCCACTTTCTTCGAAGAGGTTCCATCTACCTGCTATTCCTCCCCATGGCAGGAATTTTTATTATACCTGCGACCAAATGTTTTCATTTTTCATCTCCTCATGCCTTCCTGAACTTGTAGGATTATGTGCACCCAGACATGTTCAGAGTGGCGTCAACAAGATCAGTTATTTGAACAATATCTTGTCACATGGATTCGTGAAACAAATTTGTCACATATATTCATGAAACAAATTTCTCATTCACCAATTTTGCTAATCTACTTAGTGAAAAATTCTGTGTTCAGTCAAACAGTAGACAGTATATTTTAACTAGGTAGCAAAGGGAGTAGTTTGAGACTTTTCAATAACCTGAGGCTAATACATCACAATAATTTTGTAAATGTTTATGACTTAACTTATATCTTTGGAGAAAGAAAGGCTCATTGACAAACAGATTATGTTTACACAGAATGTTACTACTTATAGAATGGAATTCAAAATCCTAAAATGTTCTTATACACTGTAAGCTAGAACAAGACAGCAATTAATAATATAATATTGAAGAAGAAATGAAAAAATATTTCCAGGAGGTTGACTGGTGAGGAACAGAATTGGAAAAGACACAGGAACAAGTGAGGTGGAATATAAGTTACAGTAGGTAGAATATGAAGCTGTGGAAACTATGTGAAATAAAAATCCAGATAAAAACACACAGAGATATTTAAAAAGTATTTTAAAATTCCAAAGGAGGCCCAAGAGATAATGAGGCAGTGTGTAGGATGGCACACTCAAGGGATGTAAGCAACAAGATTGTTTTTTCATGTCAGCCTTCAGCAAAAAGGTGATGAGCAGGTAACAAATCTTTGAGCAATTTTTGTCAAGTATTTAAAACGAGGTTTTGTCAGAGATGAGGAGACGGTATGGGAATACTACGGTTACCATTGTTTTATTAAATAGGCTGATGCTACAGGGATGATAAGAACAGGCTGACTCTGAATCCTTCCTGCTTTATTTTACATCATGAATGTCAGCAAGGCTCTGTGTATCCCAGGCTGTCACGCATGTGCTGTCAGAGCTACTGTGTGGTATGACTGTCCCCTGACTAAGAATCCCTCCAGATAACAAATTTCAGTCACCTTTTTTATCTAGTCATATTCAGTCCTGAGAGTTCCTTCCTAGAAAATATTCCTGCTGTGTTCCTTTTCCTCTTGGAATGAAAATAGAAACAGGGAATGGCTGAATTCTGGTAAATTAATTGTCCATTACTGCCATTCAATGCCTTTTATTTTTCCAGGATTTAATGGTTCTGAGTCAGGTTTTGGTTTCCAGCCTTTGCATTTACATGAACACGGTAGTTTAGTTTCTATAGTTTCAGTGGTTTGATGGTTGAGTCATCTGCAAGCTGTTATATCAGCCTTAATCTTGTCATCTGAAGACACTACTACACCCTCCACAGCCTTGCTGCTTGTTGTCATTTTGGAGGTATGTAATTTTTTGACCTTCTAACATATTGTTTGCATTGTGAGCTAACAGGATTCTCAGTAGTTGTGACTCCCCTTCCCACTGCCCCCCTTTCTTTCCCATAACTAAATGCTAGCAATGTACTCTACAAAACCAGATAGTTTTTGGGTGTTTGTTTTCATTTTGGATCGATATTAGAAAGAATTGTGTTAGCAAAGTCTTCTATAATGGTGTTAAACCATGCCAAGACAGAAGTCAACAACAATGCCAAACCCAAAGATGAGTGTAGGTACTATTGTCAGATATATTTACATTACACCATTCACTCAAGAGTTCCCCTAATTCCACTCTGCAAGTTACTGTACCATATGGAAAGCCTCACTCATCTTTTTTGGTAATACCTCACTGCATACTTGAACACTTTTATGCAACATACTCTTTTTAAGGCATGGAATTTATAGTGAGTGACTTTACTATTACACATTAACAGAAACATGATATTTGAAACACGGTAATGAATGATATTGCTAAAACAACATGCAGTGAGTTATTGCAATAAGACATCAGGACTCCCTGATACCCACCGGAAAGTCCTGAGCCTTGCTATGCTCTCAGAACACTCTGATCAAGTGCTGCATTGGAAAGTGAGAATCCCCCTTCATTACATGAATCTCTGAAAAATTGCACTAAGATCAACAATTTAATCACTGAAAATTTTTGCTTCATAACCGTGTAATTGCTGAGGAAAAATTATTCTTCAGAAGAAAATTTAGAGAACACCAAGACATGGTGTTTCTTTCCAATGAGCTCTTATGAGGAAATAAAAAAATACAGTGGATAATTAGACTAAGTAGGAACAATATATTAAGTTGCTTTAAATGCTTTTGTAAAAATCTCTCACAGCCGTGTTTCTAGCTCATTTTTGCAAGAAGGAGAGAAAAACTGTAGCTATGCACTAGAAACTTTAAGATATATGAAGAATGTGGCAATAAATTGCTTATTTTCAATGTGAAAAGATATAAGGGCACCAACTGGGCAGTAATAGGGACAAGATTGTGTGTAATCAGGTATGTGTATGCAAGAAATTGAGATTATAAGGTTGCAAAAGTCATAGCTGAAGTGCAATATTTAAGACAAGAATGACTGAAAAGGTCAGAGAATTTTGCTAAATTAATTAGCAAAGCTAAGGAGGAAGAAATTCATGACATCAGTGTTCACTGGGAAGAAACACTGAGCTGCTCAGACATTGATAAAGCCTAAGTTAAATTGCATTTAATTAAATTTGAAATTAGTAAAGAATAAACTGAACCAGTGCCAAAAAAAAAGAATTTAAGTTATCCCTCAAAGATAAGCAGGAAAGAACAAGAAACATATTACTTAAACACATTAGATTTGTAGAAAGAGTGCCATGTGAAGAAAGGTTTATCAGGAATAATACAGAACTACACAGTGATAAACTGGAATTATTATTAATAACTATGGATGGAAAGACCTATTTTAGGGATTCTATTTTACTTTCTATATTCCCCCCTCCCCCACCCCCCAAAGAAAGAAAATACCTAATAGCATAAAAATTGCAAATACTTTGGCCTAAATGATCAAATTAACTGTATTTTCCTATTGTATTTTATCTGTGAAAGTAGACTTAATACCTTGTTAAAAGAAATTGCTTAGAATTACAGAATTTTTTGGAGGGGTGTACATTATAAATATTGTTATGTAAAGTGAAAAAATATATTAGTTATCATTTCCTGAATTTAAGTCACAATCAGAGTGATAAATGTTTTAAATTAGCAAAACGTGCCATCAAATAAACTACTGTATAAATCTGTATCATGGTATATGAAGTATCACTGTTGGAACAGAATAAGAGATCCGGATATTGGTTGACTAGGATAGTATTTATAGTTTTCAAAGGAAGAAGATAAAGTCAATTCTGCGTCTCCAAGGAAGATATTAGGCAGATTTTGTACTTGCTGCATTTAATGCAATTGAAGGTATGTCTCTTTCTATGCCAAGTACTTTTAAACATGGATTAGATTCAGAATTAATGGAATTAGTTCTTTTCAAAAGCATTCAGATTCAACTTATATCCTTGAGTTTGGTGAGTTTATCAAATTCAGAAACAATTAGAAAGCTCCACTTAGTTTTGAGTCAAAACAATACAAAATTATGTGGCCACATAGTTTTGATTTTGAAATGACAACTACCTTCCAGGCTTGCCTAGACCTTCACGAGTGTTTGTATTACCCTTGTCTGAACGCCAAGTTTATAGTAGATCCATTTTGTTGCAAACATTTCAGACAGTTTACATAGTCAAAGTGAAAAGCTTTTCAGGTTTCCCAATCACAGAATTTATTTTTGAACTGTAATTGTTTAGCTTTAGGATTGTGCAATGGCTAAATCGTGCTTGAATGTATGAAGAAACAGTAATAGATCTGAGGAGGCTCTGACTGTCACTGCTCCTGTGAAGTCCTGATAAGACACATGAAAAGGCAGCACATGTGCTCCTCCAAGCAGCACAGTACTATTTATTGCAATCTCCAGCCTGGCCAGCAACTAAGCAGTAATACTGTATGATGATTACAGCTACTGCCTGCCTGGCATAGTTTGTATGAAATGGATATGAAAGTTTGTTTTTGTTCTACCTACATAACCAAGGAGGAAGTTTTTTTCTACTTAAGTGACTGAGGAGAAGCCAAGATCCAGCACTTGGTTAAGAGAGGTGTATTAATGCAGGTATATTTCTTAAAGTAAAATTTAAAGCATTGTGTTCCTTTTTTTAAAAAAAATACAAACAAACATATTTTGGGCAAATAATTTAAAAAGCCAATTTACATGGATCTCTGCTATATAGTTAAAACTTTTATTTATTCCATTCTTTTTTTCAATTTGCTTTTTTCTTTTTCTTGTTTTCATTTTTTCTTTTGTTTTCTCTTTTTTTCTTTCTTTTACTTATTCTTTAGCTTTTGATTTTTTATTCATTGTAATTTTTCCTTTTTTCTTTTTTCCTATTGCATTTCCATTTCCTTTTCCTTTTGTGATCTCTGCTCTTCTTTTTAATTTCTTCTTCCTTTTTTCTTTATTTCTTTTTTTTTTTTTTTTCAGCTGTATTTTCAAGCAGGAATTCATGTTTTACCATTATGCTAGGAAGATCCATCACAATTTTGCTGTATTCTATTTTAGCTCTCTGCTAGAAATACAAAAATCATTAACTTGTCAATATGAACCAGTCAAATTCCAGAAAGACTGGACTGAAGGTTGCTTCAACATTATAAAAGATCTTATATTTTCAATAAGGAAAGCATAATAATGGTTTTATTATAGCTATATTATATGTATTGTAGACTATCAAATAAGAATATAGACATATGTTTGTTTCACGTTGTAAGTCAGATAAACTACTTTGTTGGCCTTCCTGACCAAAATCTGCTTTATTAATTTGTCATCCTCTAATTTGATTTTTCTTATAAACAGAAATACTTAGTTTTGCCAGTTTGTTTGAAATGAATAATTAACTGTCTGTAAAATAAATTTGTTTTGAATGAGTCCTAACAGATGTGTCTTTCTTTATTGTCATAAATGAATGAAATGACTACAGAATGACTTTGCCAGGTTTAGCTATGTAAACAAATGACATCACATATCAACACTTTGAAGTTTAAAAAAAAAAAATCCTTATCATTTATTAACCTCTTTACTGATCATTTCAACTGCAGATTTGCTTACGGCAGTCCAAAGTGTAATCGTATTTTGCGTGGCTCTTGAGGTAGGAGTTTTGCATAGGAATAATACATGACCATTACAGCTATGGCAGAACAAAGTTGAACACAGTCTGCAAAGCCCTGCAGGATAAATATAGGGTTTGGTAATTATACTTTCACTGTTACTGATGAAAGCAGTTAAAAGTTAGTGAAGATATTTTTACCTGAGTTTCAACTGCACCCATGTGGTAAACCACAGCTTTATCCTAAAAAGGAAAATCAGATATTAGTGCTGTCAGTGAGAATGAGTGCCTGCTCTGCAGAAGTTTCCTAACTGCAGCATCTCCAGAAGCCACTGAGAATTTAATCCTTTATATCAGTGGTCGCCAAATCCTTTGACTTTTGTTGCACATACAGGAAATTAAAAAGATAAAACTGAAGCTAATAAGGAGTATGGCCATCTTCTATGAACAATACATTCAGTATTGTCATTTACCAGCCAACAAAAGTTGGTAAGTATTTTTTTCATGAGACTGGACTTTAGGGATTGAAATTGCTTATTTACAAAAAAAATAAAATACATAAAAGAAAATGTTTTCTAGCATCTTGTTAGAGGATAAAAATAGTGAGAAATTTACTAAGCATGACAAAAGTCATCTAAATAAGGATTAAAGTACATCTTAACACCATCTTCAGAACTTTGTTGGTTTGGGGTTTTGAGGCTTTTTTTTCGCTTTTTTTTTTTCTGCCAAGGGACTCTAGACATAGCAAGTCGCAATAATTGAATAGTGGAGTAGCCCATACAAAACAGTGTAGATGGTTGCTGTCTGATCTATATGTTTGAGTTCTACTTAGCAAAGAACATGTTCAGCAGATTCATAAACTCTGTGGCAAGCATGGGAGATGGGAGTTTGTAAATTTGTTGCTAAAAATTCAGGCTCACCACAAGCAAACAGCTTATTTGTCATCCTTAAGACTAAACTATTCCTTTCTATTTCTATCAGAACAAGTGCCAAGAAATAATACTGCCTCAAACTAGTGTCTGTGAAAGTGCTTACTAATATTTTCGCAGAATCTGTCAGATTAAACTAGGTAAGTCAGATGTGTCTTTATTGCTGCTACCTTTAGGTAGTATTTCAGCCTTGATTCTATTTCTCAGTGGTTGTTACTGCATTATTTACATTTATACTCACAGGAATTAGGTAGCAACATTCCAAGAGCCTCGAAAATTTCTTCCAATGAAGATGATCCATGCACTTCAACTGCTGCTGGCTCAGAGTCTGGGAGCGGGCTGGTTTAGAAAAAACAGAGTATTTACTGCAAGAATAAGGAAACATTCCTGTGTTCATCATTCCACCCTTGCTTTATTGTTTGAACATAACTAAGTGTAACAACAAACACTTGTTTTGCAGACAAGCTATTTTTGAGGAGTAGTCTTTCTAAATTTAAATTTCAGCCCATGGATTAAATCAGACATGGTTTTATTGATCCACAGGACACCTCTTTGTTCTAGATGCACAGGATGAAAGCACAGATTCAAGGCAAGAGTTTAAGATACAACTTTATTTATCTAACTGCTATGAGAACAAGCAGTAATCATCTGTACAGTCCAGGTCATGATTCCTTCCTTAAATATTTCCACAAGCTCGTGGATTCACATCAAATCCTGTCACTCTACAACTGGTCCTCAAACCTGTTACTTCCTGCCCCATTTCTTCCTCACCATTCCTTAATGGGCTGAGGACACAGTGAAAAGGGTTTTCTTGTCATTCTAAACATCAGGAGCCACAGGCTCATTCCCTTTTTTCTTTAGGAGTCGTTTTCACCCGAGCCTGTGCTACCAATTTCAAACTGTCAAGGAAAAAGACACTTATGGAGCAAGTGCAAATCACACACCTGCCACTTGCAAAACAGCAGCTTTTGAAGCTGGATCTCCTGACTGTAACAGTGGCTTCAGGCACCTGCGAAGGCAGCTGCCCAGTGGTGTGCGAAAATAGATGCTTCCTTCTGACAGGGAGAGGCAACTAGTGAAGTTCAGAAAAGACCCAAAGACTCTACATTATGGAGGAGCAGTGTGTATGAAACAGCACGAAGCTGGGAGGAGGCAGCTTATACACCCTCTCTCCCGTGCGTATACATCAGTGATTTACTATTGATTTCCTGTTATCCTGTCTACGTCATCCATTTCCATCATCAAACAGAAAGGAAATGAGGCACCCTACTGCAAAGACATTATCTGTTTTGGTAAGAATTAAAATGGTATTAGAGAAAAATGTTGACATAATCTGTCCCGTAATGAGACATGGAAATCTTGCTTCATTGTCACATAAAAGTCAAATTGTAATACATGTAATTTTCAGACTATTCATAACAGCTAAGCAATAAAGTCTTACTATGACAAGTCTACTGACAATAAACTCTGCAGTTTGTGTCCATGACCCAGCTAATTGTCCAACCAAGTTAAAATCTGTTGTTTTATTTGACCTTGTCTGACTTATCTGTAAAAAACTACTTCATAATTCTCACCCTTCATAAAGTCTTTTTATTTTATTCATTGTCCTGTGAAAAATAATAATTAATGGACTACTTACCTTTTTGGCAGAGATAATGAATTGCTGGGCTGTGCCTGCTGATTTCTGAGATCCAGAAGTTCAAAATGTTTGATAATGTGTTAGGTCTGAATTTTATCTCAATATTGTCAAATTAAAACTGGAGTAATTACATTTTTGTAATTTGAGGCTTGTTACAAAGCATAATATGAGGGAAAAGTCTCTTAATTAATGTCATTAGGCTTACTCCAAAGCATACTATAAAGGAGGATTTCTTAATTGATGTCATTCACTTTGGGATCAAGTCCAAAGAGCAAACTGCAATTTTCACCTCAAGTGTATATCTTTATTCATATCTATATCTTAGGTAACATCAGAAAAAATATTGTGGTTGCAGTTCATTCTGCTCAAGCTATTATCAGTTACAATTAACTGGTGATTTACCAGAACCATCTTAGTTTTTCTAGAAAAAGGCCAGGAAAAGTATTAATTATGGTGGCTAGCTTATGTTACTTCCAAAGAATATTTATTACCCATTGAAGGTAATATCGCAGAAAGCAGTCAAAAGTAAAGTGAATAGTTCAGAACTGAAAAATAATAAAAATCACATTCCTGGATTATTCTTAATAGTCACATTCATAAGTCCCATGTTTACACAGAATTGTAACTGTGGCATCAATTCATCATAGTCTAAAATGAGAACTGAACAGGAGCTGTCAGGAGAAGGGAAATAGAGGAGGTATTTTGGAATTTTTGATCCTCAGAAGGCAAGAAACAAATTGAGGATAAAGGCATCCTTCCTCCACAAGTGCACAGTTGTACCATAATTCTGAGAAAATTGTCATTATGTCTTATTAACATTTATTTGTTCTTAAAAATAAGATTAAATGAGGTATTGAAGCTAGTACTTTTCCGTAGGCCAGTTCCATGATCTCATGTATGGATCATGAATGAATATCGTTGCAGTATACAGAGGAATATCTGTGCTGTGTCTGAGAAAGGGTTGGCTGTTCGCAAGTGAGCACAAGACTGGATGATGGAGCTCACAAGAACAAGCCAAGTGTGACCTAATAATTGGTATAAGCCTTATTTGAGGATACAATAATTTTGGATACTTTCAGTGTCTGGTATTTGCCCATCATTTTTAAGATTTGCACAGCTCAAATGGGAAGAATAAAGTTGTCTCATTTAAATATATTTTATTTTTATAGCAATTAGATTGCTACATATAACTGTCTTTTTATAAGGTATAATGGCAATGTATTCTAAATTAAATATCTATGTTTATAAATGTCTGAGATCTTTGTCATCTCTCAATACATCATGACTTTGAAAGACAGTAAAAGCCTATGTTTACTCCTCTACAGTGAATCTCATCAGAGAAATAAGTTCTCATGCATTTTGAAAGTGGAACAGAGAACTTGTATTTTCCATTTACAGCTGACAAAAAATCAGGCATTTGTCCTGCTGGGAGACTTCAACCACCCCAGCATCTGCTGGAAAAGCGGCACAGTGTGCTATAGGCAATCCAGGATACTCCTGAAATGCACTGAGGATAACGTCTTAAGTCAGGTAATAGAGAGCTCATCCAGAGGAGGGGCAATACTGGGCAAGTTGGTCACCAATGCAAGTGAACTACTTGGTGACGTCAAGTTTGGAGGCAGCCTGGGCTGCCAGTAATCATGCACTGGTGGAGTTCACAGTCCTGAGGGATATGGGTCAGGCAAAGGGTAGTCAGGACCCTGAATTTTAGGAAAGCAAAATTCCAGCTCTTCAAGGAGTTAGTCAATAGGACCCCCTGAGAAACTGCCCTCGGGGACAAGGGAGGAGAACAGAGCTGGCAGATCTTTAAGTATGCTTTCCATAGAGCACAATAGCTCTCATTCCCCAAGTGTTAAGAAATCAGGAAAGAAAGGCAAGAGACCGGCATGGCTGAGTCAAGATCCGCTGGTCAAACTAAAGGGCAAGAAGGAGTTGCACAGGCAGTACAGGCAGGGGAAGGCATCCTGGGAAGAGCATAGGGACACTGGCTGGTTTTGTAGTGATGGAGTCAGGAAGGCCAAGGCACAGCTGAAGCTGAACTTGGTAAGGTACAGAAAGAATAATAAGAAGGGCTTCTACAGGTATGCCAGCCAGAAAAGGAAGATCAAAGAAAGCGTAGTCTCCTTGATGAGCAAGACTGGTAAACTGGTAACAACAGACAAGGAGAAGGCTGAAGTACTCAATGACTCTTTTGCCTCAGTCTTCACTGGCAACCTCGCGAGTGGATGGACCTCAAGTCTGTCCCACTGTAAGAGAAGATCAGGTTCATGACCACCTGAGGAACCTGAATATACAGAAGTCTATGGGACCTGATGAGATGCCTCCCAGAATCCTTAAGGAATTGGCAAATGAAGTTGCCAAGTCACCCGCAATCACAGATTTGTGAAGAGTCTTAGCAGTTAGGTGAAGACTCTGGTGATTGGAAAAAGGGAAATATTGGACCCATTTTTGAAAAGGGTAGAAAAGAAGATCATGGGAACTACCGCCCTGTCAGCCTCACCTCTGTGCCTGGGAAGATCATGGAACAGATCCTCCTAGAAGTTGTGCTAAGGCACAGGGAGGACAGGGAGGTGATTCAAGACAGCCAGCATGGCTTCACCAAGGGCAAGTCCTTCCTGACCAACCTAGTGGCCTTCTATGATGGAGTGACTAAACCAGCGGACAAGGGAAGAGCTAAGGATGTCATCTATCTGGGCTTCTGTAAGGCCTTTGACATGGTCACCCACAACATCCTTCTCTTTAAATTGGAGAGATATAGGTTTGATGGGTGGATTTTTTGGTGGGTGAGGAATTGATTGAATGGTTACATCCAGAAGGTAGTTGTCAACAGCTCAATGTCCAGATGGAGTCTGGTGACAAGTGGTGTCTCTTAGGAATGCATACTGGGACCAGTACTGTTCAGCGTCTTCATCAATGACATAGACAGCAGGATCAAGTGCACCCTTAGCAAAGTTGCAGACGGCACCAAACTGAGTGCTGCAGTTGACACCTGAGGGATGGGATGCCATCCAGAGGTACCTGGAAAGGCTTGAGAAGTGGGGCTGTGTGAACCTCATGAGATTCAACAACGCCAAGTGCAGAGTGCTGCACTTGGGTCGGGGCAACCCCAATATAAATACAGGGTGGGGGATGAAGAGATTGAGAGAGCAGTACTGCCAAGAAGGACTTGAGGGTACTGGTGGATGAAAAGCTGGACATGAGCCAGCAATGTGCACTTGCAGTCCAGAAAGCCAACTATCCTGGGCTGCATCAAAACAAGTGTGGCCAGCAGGTCAAGGCAGGTGATATTCTAGCTGAATGCATTCAGTTCTAATGCAGTAGGTCTGATACATGCCAAATGTGAAACTTACCTGGAATGTAGAATAGATCCAGTATATCTTGATAGTTTAGACACACAAGAATCCTTGCCTTGTCTGTATTGTGTGTGCAAATGGCTGGAGATTTTAGGCAAATGGAAGCTTTCTTTAAATTAAATCAAGACAAAATTTCTGGCTTGAAAGAGGACATATTCAGAGAACACCTGTGTAGTACGTGTGTGTATATTTTTGCATATTTGTATAGCATAGCAACTGGGAAGCACAGGTCTTTGGAAAGATCCTCACATTTTACTGAAGTTATTTAGAAACAGCGAGGGAATTAGAGCTCAATATTTTGGAAGAGAAATATCTTAGCATTGATTGTACAGCATGACCAAATAAGTATTCAAAATAGATGGTTATCAATATATTATAGAAATGAAAACAGCAATAAGAAAATGATTTTTTGTCTAATTTCAACTGATGCATTAGCAGATTTTTCCAGTTTCAACATAATTAGAGTTAAAGGGGAGGTTAGTCCAACCCAGAAATTATCATTATACTTTAAAATCCTTAATTAGACTTTTAGTGAACAGATAGATACATTAAAGACAAAATTTAACAAAAAATAGCATAAAGAAATCATCTACTATCATAGGCAGCAAATCATCACATCAATAAAACAAAGATGAAATTAACAAATATCACATTATTCTACTTCATGGTTGTAAACAGCACTAATCAGGAAAATTATCTGGAATAAATACTCGTGTGAAAGTAAAATTTGGTAGTCAAAGGAAAACATACAATACAAAGGAATAATAAAAAAAAAAATCTTCAGACACCTCATTTAAAGGGAATATCATTCACACTTCCAAACTGTTTTGAATCCATCATGCATTAACTTATCACTGTAATTTTACCTCAGGCTAGTAGATCCACTGTTAAGTTAAAAGGTCTGAAACCACAGATGAGAGAAATACAGATTACAAAATTTTCAGTTCAAGACATTTTAGGTATTTTGCACTTCACTGGAGTGTTAACATGCAGAAATGCATGTGGCAGTCTATGATCTCTCTTGGTATGGTTAGACATGACATTAAAAAAATCTGCAGCCTGTAAACTCGCCAAAATATACTGAGAAAAGTCACAGTTATGTTTTCTTCATTCTGAGCCTGCAGTTTTCTCCACGTCTTGGAAAGCAGATGTTTCCAAATTTATATTTTCTCTGTGACTGTGTGCAAAGTTTGAAACACAGAGCAGTACCAATGCATCTGAAAGAACTTCCCAGTTGGAGGTCATACATACCCTGTACCTACATTTGTGTGTAGGCAAGATATGACGTCCTCATAAAAAACGTGTATGAGGAACAGCAGAACTATTGGTTGTCTCTCCAGCACCCAAGATTCTCCCTAATGCTTCAGCTGTCTGTGTCTACATCCTCTGCTGCCTTCCATCCTGCCCTTATATTCTCCTGTTGTTTCAGCCATGGTGGCTGTAAAATTCTCCGTGTCATTCCCTGCATATTACACACCATTTATTGAAAAATACTGTCATTTCATTTTCATTCCATTCCAGTCAACCATGAGCTGAATCAAATGAGGCTGCTCTGACATAGCACTGAATAAAATTATAACTCCTGATGCGGTGGTCCTTCTTTCTTATCTGTACTATTTTAAATTATTACAGCATCTTACATCTCTTAAAGCAAAATTGCATTTTTTTCTGGGTTTGAGGAGTGCCATTTTAGAAGAGACTAAAATAGAAACACAATTACATCAAGAGTTTTTGGCCACTGGTGGGAATAAGTCAAAGAAACTTCTACTGTTTTATACCTACCAACAAATGTAAAAATCTGGTAAAGCTTGCTTGTCTCAAGTTTAAAGAAAGTCCACAAGCTCTAAGTTGTTTCTTACCCATGAACTCCAATACATAGCAATGAATGCCAGAAAATTTGGGTTCAAATACTGATCTTTAATTAACTTTCACTTTTTCAAACTGTCAGTATTCACTGTTCTAGTTCCTAGTTTCCCTTTTTGTCATCTGGGACTGTTTGTATAAGTAATATTTATTGGTGGAATTAAGACTAATCTTGATATCCTAAGAATCTATCAAATATATACTAACAGTCCTGGTGGAAAATAGTAAAAATGTCCACAGTCTTCAGTTATTCCACATGAACAGATCACTTCAGAACATCAATCATGTGATTTCCCATCACAATCACAATTATTCAGAAACTTTGCATTTACCTCCTAATTGCCATCAACAAGCTCTGGGTGGAGTAGATTATAGTGATTAAATTACAAACTACAAGCATTAGTGTCTTTAAAATTCAGGAAACAATATTTTTTAAATACAGAATCACTTTGAAGGAACCCTCTAAGCTTACATAAAAGTCTGTATTCAAAACTCTATTATATGAACATTTTACAGTCTTGTGAAAATCAGATGTTTTTAGAAGTGTCAGATTAAAACAGTATCCCAAAATTTAAAATCGTCTTCCAAACAAACCTTTGTATGCATGTTTCAAATGAAAAAAAAATTCTCATGTTACTAAATGAAACAGAAAAAATTTTGACAGTTTTGATGTATTTCTGAATACAAATAGCTATTCCAAAAGGAAAGTAAATAATTTCACAGTCCTTTACATCTTTTCTAAAACACTGAAGTTGATACAGTATACGCAACATGTGGCTTAAAAACATTTTCAGACAGAATATTTTGACAATTTGTTTCAAACATTTTGTAGTAAAATCTAAACGAACCAGAGCAGCTGAAATATCTCATTCTATGGATCTCACAGGAATAAGAAAAAGAGTTATAGATCTGAAGATTTTATTGTTAATAAAGAGTTGTCTCAGACAGGACAGCAAAATCTCTGTTAGGTTCCCCCTCCCACATTTCCCTGATCTAGATAACAATGGTGCAGTTTGAAAATAACCAAAAATCAGAGGGGTTAGTAAATAATGAAAACCGTTTACTCTTCTATCACGGTCTTGATTGCTCAGATAACTAGTCACAAGCCAAGAGAACAAAATTTAATACATTAAAATACAATATGGCATATTAATTGAAAGTAAAAGATGCAGGTTATGTCTGCAGAGTCAAAGACTCTTCTGAAAAATCCTGAGTCGGAAAAGGATTTATAGGTCATTGAAGACAAACACATCAACACAGACTCAGTAAAATCTGTGCCAGTCCTGAGTTACAGGAAGTATTGTGTAGGAGCACGGAATAATACCTTTTGATTCTGTACAAAGCACTACTAACAACTCAGTCACAAAACTATGTGCATTTCTTGCACCTATACTTCAAAAAAAGACATAAATATATTCTGAAGACCATCACGGAAATGATCACTAGGCTGAAAAACAAGTCTTTAGGATTTGAGCTTAAGGGTCTGAGCATCCAACTGTACATTTGGCTCAGTTCTGAGCCCAGGGCTTTGGCCTTCTGAGCCCCTGATCCTCTTTGCCATGTCCACACTCAAATGTTATCAGGCCCTATTTTCACTTGGAGATAACACTGAGAGTTGTACGTGTACCATTCCTTTAAACAATGGTAGATTATACTAAATTGCTTGACCGTACCCTCAAAGAAATCAATGACTTTGCTTATGTTTCACTAGGCACATACAAAAAAATACCAAAAAACAAAGTTTAAGGAGGAATGGATGCAAATTTCTGCTTTGCATTCAAAATACCTTTAGTATTTCCATTTAGAAAATACCTGTGAATAACTGTGTTTCAGGGCAATAAATGACCATCCAGGAATAATCCTGCTTTCCATCTCTCTTCCTCTCTAATTTTCCCCTGTGGACCATGGGTGGTTGGCTATAGATGGAAAACTGAATGGGAAAACTGGCCAAGCTAGTGCCAATAAATCTACGTCTAGACATCTAAGTCAGAATCAAATTTATGACCACATCCAGTCAGGTCCTTAACTTAGTTTGGCAGAAACCCATAAAGAGCATTTTTTATCTTCTAGTGTAACACACATCATGATCCATTAAGTAGGATCATCCCAGAATAATACTAATCAAATCCCAGGGGCAGCAGTAATGGCTGTGTCTATACATGCAACAAAACCAGTTTTTCTACTGAAGATGTGAATATTTTCTTCTTGCTAATGTTATTAGGACATTAGGACATTAGGACATTTTGATACGTTTCTGAATAGGAATAGCTATTCCAAAAGGATATTGGTAGCTGAGTAAATGGCCCGTGATTTAGACAACATTCAGATGGTTTACATGTCCCTCTGATTTTAAACATTGTGAAACTGTTAATCCAGCTGCTGTCTGTACTTTTAGAGATGGATGTATTTGGGTTTTCAAGTCTTGAATGTCTCTTTTGAACGTCTAAGAAGTGTGAGATTTCAAAATTATCTTTTTTCAGACATGTAAATCTTTCTTAGGCAATCTGCATTTACATTTTTGTTTAGCACCCCAGGCCATATTTGTTATTTAATCTGCCTAATGTCAGAAGGAAGCACAGTTCTATAAAGCCATGTGGTGATGAATAACACTCCTAATGGAGTTATAAATTGAGACTAATTGGTTTACGTGATTGTTATTAAGTCCCTTTTCAGCTGGTTAATGGAATTTTGTTTGGCAGGGGAACAGAGCTAATGTTATCAGATAATTTTCTTTTGAAAATGGCTTAAATTTCAGTCTTCCAGATCCACAGATTCTAAATAAGTCAGGGCCATTCCCCCTAAAAAAATCCTTACAAAGTATCGACACAAGAAAATTAGTGTTATCAATAAAGTGGCTTTAATATTTCAGTGCATTTTCACACCCTATCACCATATCTTAAGTTGCCTCCAAAAATGGCCAAAACATTCCAGTCAGTGAAACGTTTTAGCAGAGACTTTAATCCCATCTCACAATTGCTTGAATGGTTTCAAATGTCACATAATGAACAAATAAATTGACTTTCATGAAAACCAGATTTGGCAGGAATGTGTGAGTGCCTAGTTAAATAAGCAAACTGGGACTTAGGGGTACTTCTACAATTTGTTGTTTTTCAAGTGTAATGGTTCCGAAATTAGTCTCAAAACATGGACTCGTTTGAAAATTGAAATCAATATCCACATGTGATTTGAAAGCTGATGGCTTGCCTGATCATATGAGGGTTCTGATAACTTTTTTTTTAATTATCAATGTAATCCAATGATGCAAAAACATGTTGCCAAGTATAATGCCCACTCAGCAATTTGTCTGCATCAGCTGCTGCTGCTACCTTTGACTAGTTGGTAAGACTAAGAACACCATGTTCAAAATTACATAGAGTATAAAATTCATGATTAACAGTATGTTGTGGTTTAGCCCCACCATGCAGCCACTCTCTCACCCCACTTCAGTTGCAATAGGGGAGATAATCAGAAGAGTAAAAGTAAGGAAAAACTCATGAGTTGAGATAAAGGCAGTTTATTAACTAAAGCAAAACCAGCACATGCAAGCAAAGAAAACCAACGAATTCATTCACTACTTCCCATCGTCAGGCACGTGTTCAGCCATCTGCAGGAAAGCAGGGCTCCATCACACATAACAATTACTTGGGAAGACAAATGCCATCACTTTGAACATTCCCCCCTTCCTTCTTCTTCCCCCAGCTTTTTACACTGAGCATGATGTCACATGGTGTGGAACAGCCCTTTGGTCTGTTGCGGTCAGTTGTCCCAGCTGTGTCCCCTTCCAACTTCTTGTGTACCCCCAGCCTACTGCTGTCAGGGTGATAAGAGGAGTAGAAGACGGCCTTGACTGCTCAGCAACAACTAGAAACACTAGTATTTCTCATCCCAAATCCAAAACATAACACTATACCAGCTTCTAGTAAAAAAGTTAACTCTATCCCAACTGAAACCATGACACAGTACTAACATAGGTTCCCTATTCATAAGCCTTAATAAGTTTATCACAGAATTACAGAATGTGTTGGGGTGGAAGGTCTCTTCCTTTAAGAGGTCATCTTCCCTCTTCCTTTAAAGGTCATCTAGTCCAACCCCCCTGCAGTAAGCAAGGACATCTTCAACTAGATCAGATTGCTCAGAGCCTCATCAAGCCTGGCCTTGAATGTCTCCAGTTTATGCTGCAGCACATTACAATGCAGACACCAGTAGGGAAAAGTTTAATAATCACAAATATTTTAAAAAACTAAAAAAAGAAAAAAGAAAGGTGAATTTATTCCTATGAGCACAAGTAAGAATATAATGCCAACAGCAGTAGGGAAAAGTTTAACAATCACAGACATTTAAAAAAAAAAAAAACTAAAAAAAAAAACTAAAAAAGAAGAAGAAAGAAAGAAAGAAATAATTTATTCCTATGAGCACAAGCAAGAATTAGAACTTGCATTAATAAAATTTGGACTTCCTGGAAGTAATGGTTTCCTAAATGAGTACCATTTAGGGCACATGTATGGTTTTACCTGTATAAAAAGAAAATATTCCAAGATGCATGTGGTCCCTGGTAAGGGAGATCTGCATGAGACTATATCCCCAAACACAGGCAGCTGTCCTTAATTGTGACAGCAATGCAAACAGAGAATGAAGGTTCTTAGACACTACATACCCAAACCAAGAAACTATTTATAGACCGCAACAACATCTTGACAGCAAATCTGGAGCCAATGTAGTTTAATACTCTCTCTATAGCTATCATCACCAAGCAACCTGGCCTCTGCATAGCACACCAGCTGTAGCTTCTGAACGACCTTCAAGTGTAATCCCACATTGAACAAATTACAGTAACAGAATCTGGAGGTAACAAAGACAAGGATAAGTTTGGAATGGTCCATACTAGAGAGCTAATTATAACCATGACAACACATGCAAATGCACAGCAGTGTTTTTACCCACGCAAGGAACTGGGGGACAACAGCATCAAGGAGGGATAGGGAGAAGGAGGGTATGAAGGGAAATACTATAATGATAACACATAGTGGTAAAACATTGGCAAATGCCACTGACCATGGAAGAAGCTACAATTTCTCCCACATTAATACATTATGAAAATTTCAGCATCAACTCAAAATGACTCAGGGTTAAGCCTCGACCAACATACTACCAGCACAATCAAACACTTGTTTTATTGTGTATCTACCTGTTTCTTATTAAAGCCTATTTGTCAGTTGGTGGGCCTTTATCCGTATCCCAGTATCATATAGACCATACAGCTCAGATTCCCACAGCCTAGTGTCCATAATCCTACTATTATTATTTCAATGACAGGTTTTAGGACTCAAGAATCTCCTAGCCATTAGAAAACACTACCCATAGGGATTTATATGTAAGTTAGGGTCCCTGAGTTCAGACCCAAGACAATCTTTTGATTGGTGAAACTGAAGCTGTTAGAGGCACAAGACTGTGCATCAGTATTTCAAAGACACCTTTGTGCACCTTGCTTCACAACAACTTTACATGACAATTCAACCCAAAAACCAAGGAAACACCTAAGCAGTCATTTTCATACTAGACATAATAATTCTTAATTATTTTATTATAGATTGCATATTTCTTTCTAACTGTCTCTGAATGTTCTTTGAGAAACACTTGTCAGACAGATAGCAATTAAAATGCAAGCTAATACATTAGAAGCTAGTAGCATTACTTGGTATTATTTTGGAAAGGAAAATAGGCATTCTCACACAAGAAGTGCTTTCAGTTGCTTTCTCCATTCAAGACAAGTGAAAAACAGTTTCAAAACACAGCAGTAAAAAAAAAAATAATAATAATTTAGGTCCATTGAGAATTTGCCTTTTAATTTTTTGCTACTTTAAAAAGAAAATCATAGTAAATTTGGAGTTTTTAAAATCAAATTACCAAAATTTATTGAAATTACAATGTTCTGAAATTATTTTTAAAGAAAATTGAATAAAAACTAGGAATTATAGTGAAAAAATCTTATTTAATCAATAACATGATTTCAAATAGGCACTCTTCAGCAGAAAGAGCTCTAGTTTCAGAGTAGGTTTAAAATCTCTCATTTACATAATACATGTGCTTTCTCAGGCTTTTATCAAATTCATATTTAGTCTACAGTCTTTTATAGTTTGAATCTCTGAACATTAAGAATGAAAACTTCAAGAAATCTCATCAAATTACCATATCTTACACAAAAATTGGAAAGTAATCCATTTAAAAATTACTTGCATATTGTGTGCTTTTAGTCTATTTTCCTATTATTTAATCAATTGGTATAGTTTAAAAAACTAGACAGGATTTTGGATTTAGAGTACCTAATGAAAAGTACATAAGTGCAAGAGTTTATTTTTATACCTGTTCTTCCCATAAATAGTTATCTCTACCTGCACACTGTACTTTGTAATAATTTTAGACCACCACAGCTATGGCCAATGTCCAAGAATGATCAATGCTAGAATTCTTATTCTTTGTAAAAGAGAAAATTTCCTGTAGAAACGGATAGATTATTTTTTTCTTGTCAATTTCTGTAATAGTTTTCGAGCCCATCTACTTTTGAATGTCAGTAATTCCCAGAAAATATAAAGGTTTGTTCAGCATTTGACTGGCTCTTCCAAGTCAGAAGTCTGTGGTTGGGAAAACAGGGATTCCTTTAGCCAGATTTCTGTTTTTCCAGTATACCAGGTGCCTTTTGTAACCCACTGAAGGGTGTTAACCATTGGCCTTTAGAAGGAGAGTCCATATGATCTTCACATTCTTAGTTTGCCTGTTCTCCTTATAATATCTTCCCACAAGGGGAAAGTTCTACTGTTAAAATTTTAGTTAGAGATATGTTAATTTTCATGTGGTCACTTTCCATCACCACTTACTTTGACTACTCATTTTCAAAACCATGTTGGAAAAGTTTATTCATTGTAATTATCCAGGAAACAGCTCAGAATTTTTGGAACTAGTCTCAGTTAAGCAGTGCAATCGGAAGAGAAAGTTTCAAAGAAGTTTAATTAAAAAGCTCAGTAGTTCAGTGAATAGCCTTGGCTATCAAATACTTCGAAAAATAATTCTGATAATTTCACCAATATTTGTAGAAAAGGGAGTCAAACTCACAGCACAATGTAGTCAAACTGAATACCCATTATCCATAGGTTGTGTTTTTCTTGCCTAGAATAATCTAAACTGTTTAATCATCTTAAAGCTCTTACTAAAAGACTGTATGTGTGATTTACAATACTCACTCCAGACTTTTTCATATCATTGCAAATGAAGATAAACATGTGGACTTAATATTTGAGACAATTTTTTTCAGAGCAAGCATGGTAAGTAACATTTCACTGTCTCATTGCCCTCTCATGCTATGATAATGTGAATTTATACAAGTAAAGACATGTTAGCAAGAATAAACAACGTTCATCCCCTCAGCTAATTTATTAAGAGAGACACCTTTTACAAAATACTGATTCCAAACAAATTCAAAGGAAATGAGTATCAAATCTTAATTAAAAAGTCTGTTCTGCTTTCTGCCTGGTTGTCACCTCCACATCTGCCAGAGACTGAACAGCAAGGAGGTACGCATAGATTATAAAAGAAGGAATTTTTTTTTTTTTTCAGATCTATTTCACTTCTTTTATTTTAAATCATTTCTGGATTTTGTTACTAGGTTTGCTGTGACTCAGATCATCCACATCCTTCATAACTGCCTTAGGATCAAGTACAACTTCAGAGTCCTCAAGGTGGGACCAAAACTCATATCAGTAAAACCAACAAATTTTATGCATGAGACAAAAAGAAAGAGAGATGCGTCAGAAAAGAAACACAACTCACACAGGAGAGGAGATTATTAAAAAGGATGGGCATTTGTTTGGAGGAGGGAGGAGATAGGAAAGGAAAGTAAAGGCAAAACAGTAATTTCCACAAGGTCTCTAGGGAGTCTATTTTCTCGCTCAAGTGTCATTTGCAAAAAAAATAATGAAATGAAAACAAAAATAAAACCACCCTCAAAACCTGAAGAGGGGAGAGGCTAGAGCGAACTGTGACAGTTTTCATAGTATCTATTGGCTTCTGTAGATATACTTGTGTACTTATGAGTTCCAGGTAAATTTAGGGTTGCTGTTAAGGCCCTAGTTGTACCTGGAAGTTCAGCTACTGTAGCTCTTTCGGCTAGAAGTTGTTGGTTTGTGTTGAGTGAGAGGACTGCAACTTCGAGATACAAACTACCCATGTCTTGGTCACCATGGAACTAGCTTGTTTCACAAGCAATTACCACTTGCTGTCATTTGAAAGCTGCAGGCTGTGTTTCCACCAGGACTATTTAACAAATGTACCTGCTCTGCACTGGATGCTGTTTTTCTAGATGCAGTTTAGAGTGCTGACTTTAAATTTCACAGAGTAATTCTGAAATCTACTTAGATGGATGACCCTGTTTCTTTTTGTGTGATTCTGCGTTCCCATGAGAGGACATCAGAAGAGATCATTTGGTGTTCTCAACTGGAATTTGCTCCTGGTCCAAATCTTTTGATTTATTGAACCTGGCAAACAAGCTGCACAGTTCAGCTTTAATTTTTTTGTGGGGACTCGTGTAATGGACGAGTTTGTAAAAGGCAGGGATTTTAGTTTTGGTGTAATGACTGTCCTTGAGGACAACGTAACTCTTTGTTTAATAAGTCAACAACAATTTAAAATTTGCCTTTATTTTTTACATTTTGAATCTAACTTTTTACAGCACTCAATATAATTGTTGAAAATTGTTTATAAATTAAAATAAAAAGAATAAAATATTTTCAAATATTCTGTTTGTTTCTCCCTTTCATAGCAAACAGAAGCTTCCTATTTGTTAGTATTTATCCTCCCTCCCTTGACTCCTGTACTGAAAGATACTTTGTATTTAATCGCTGTGCTTCTAGATTTTCACTCTTTCACTCTTTCACTCTTTCACTAGATTTTCACACAGTACAGATGTCATCATCAACTCATTTGTTATTTTTTTACATTAAAATACTAGATGAGACAAAGCCATGCTGGATTACTACATAAAAAATTGGTTTATGCCCTGCATTTAATTGTGTTTAGAAGCAGGCACAGAGCAAGGAAAAATCAAAGTAAGTGTGAATTGGGAAACTGGGAATGCATAACTCTAAGGTTTTTCTGTTCATTTCCATTTATTGTGTGTAATGTTTTGGAAGGACAACCTCCCATTGCTAGGAAACCAGCCACCATACATTAGCATTTCCTCCTCCCTTGGTCACCTCTCAGCCAGCTCTGACTCCTTCCTGGTCTCCTCCCTGTGCAAGTGCTCAGTTTGCAACTGTGATATGAGGAGGCTAGCAGTGGAAAAGCCAGGCATCTCCAAGTGCCTGCAAATCTCCAACTGCTCCCTTTTGCCCTGCTTTGTTCTGGTCCTTGGGATAGCCCTCTGCATTCTAGGAGACATCAAAACTTGTGCGTTCCACAAATGGAAAGCAGAGGTTATTGGATTGCATCATACAACCCATAAAGGTTAAGCTCCAGAGAAGGGAACAACAGGTTATCCTAAGCCACATTAACCTCACTCTGCTGTTGCTTCTCCCCCAGCTGCCTTCAAAATGTCTGGCTGATCCATGAAACATGTCTTTTGTGTATGCTCCGAGTGACCACATGGCTGACACAGGACTGGAGACACCTGTCAAGTGCAGGCCAGCACCAAGCCTGGGCTGCAGCATGCCACACTCGGGGACCGTGGCAGCCCCCACTTTCTCCATCACACGCTTCTCCCCATGTGCAAGGCCAATGGCAGCCAGAGGGTTTCTCAGGTCAGTGGAAGTGGTGGCTGAACTGTCACCAAGCAGCCAGCTATGAAGTTGCATGAATAGATTTCAGCCATGGTGCAGAAACTTGGACAAACAAGAAAATGTGGGAGCATATAGAGGAATGAAAGTCAATGCTACCTGCAATGAAAATGTGCTTGGCTGGGGCTGTGTTATCTATGTGTTTGTTTCCAATAAGTCCATTACCACAGGACATTGGAGCTGTCTAAAACATTAGCTAAAGGTATAATTAACTCATAAACATTGTGGTGACCTGTTTAGGTTGCTCTATTGTAATTGTTCCTCCTATTGTTCCTTCAGAGAATTTTTATATTTAAGTAAAATTAGTAAAACAGAATGTTTCACAATACTCATCTCTCTCCTTTTGCTCCACATTGTTCTGCCAAGTTACTGGGAGTGCCTGAGTTCTGGCTGGGAAGTGCTCTGACCTCCCTGGTAAGAAAACATACAGCTACAGAAAACATACAAATAGATTACATCTTCTTTAATCTGCCTTGCATGGACAGCTTGCTGTTACCAATGCTATTGTTAGTCATGCATCCCCACAAATGGAACCAACTACCGACACTTTGACTCTAAGTAGATTGAAATTACTCTTTCTTGCTAACATGCCAGAACGATATTTAATGTAGCAGGGAGTCAAACATATTAGGACTGCTTATTTAGGAAAACCTGGGGCAGGCTGACTCAGTACTGAAAAGTGTAGGATCACTTTGGGTGTTTAAGAACCTGTGGGAAACGGGGTGATTTTTGGAACAAGGCAAGAAACTTTGTGGAGTGACTGACATGTCAGCAGCAACAGCATCGCCAGTGGTCCATTTCTCTTTAAGGTATTTAAAATACACTGAAACTTCTCTTTTCTTTAAACCTCAACAAAGAATAACCAAGAGAGAGTTTCTTACAGTCTTCATAACCCTGAAGGGCAAGAATGTCCTCCAGTAAATTCACCACACAGCACCAATGTCATCAGCCTCTAGCAAGTTAAAGGGTTGGGGGTAGTTAATAGATCAGACAGTCCATGATCCCAAGTGACAAGTGCAACTTAAACTTTAAAATATGATGAACAAACAGGCCAAGATTAAGCACAGTGATGACTTGCCCGTTCCCATATTTCCCTGCTGTCATGATTTTACATGTTACACCATGGCAGCCATGCAAATCAATTACAACTGGAAATGACAACTCTTCCAGTAATGCATATCACCATTGTTTAAAAGATGCAAAAAGCATTCCACAAGTTACATAAAATCTCTTGCTTCATCACTGCAGTCTCCACAAAGAAAGTAGAAAAAAAAAAAGAAAACATTTCTACTATGCATACAATTAAACCCATGAGAACCAACTGTGAGTACTCAAGATACAGCATTTCAAAAGGTTAACTGTGCTGTGTGAGCCGCATGGTCATTTATATGGTACATACAGAAATAACGTTGAAGAGCAAAACAGTAGGACACAAATACCTGGTACTAACGCAAGACAAAATACTCATTTTAAAGTGGAACAGACTAATTTTCAAGTAACTGAGGAGGGAATAATAGCAGTTGCAAATGTAAATCTCATTCCGATCATAATTATGCACAAAATCCTCAGATGTACAGCATTTTGAATGAGAGTCTGTAAAGAATCAACAGGTGATCACCTGCCTTGTTGTATTTTTGAATGTATAAAATGAACCACCAGGCACAGTCTACTTATAGTTACTAAGCATGGTCTACTTCATGTCTGGTTTTCAGATCTCTTATGTATAAAGTCTTGCAGAATGTACCATGTGATGTTCCATGATTTGCAAACTTAGGGTTTTATTACAATTTTATTACTATAGGATTAGGCAAATTGGCAAATTTACAGTTGCTAATATATTTTTGCCCCCAAATGGGGATTATTTTTGCTCAAAATTAGATAAATTTTTGTTTGAAAATGAATCTGTGTTCTCAGGAAATTAGGGGGTTATTTTTGCTTCCAAGAGTTACAACACTTAGGGAAAAAAATCAGGATAAAAAAATAGGGGCACTCCCAAATCCCACAAAAACACGAAATTTCTTCAAATTAAACAATTTTGTATTTAATTGCTATATTATGTATATTCCCAGCAGCCAGAGCTTATACAAATTTGTCTGATAGGCAACCTTCCCATGACATTACATAACATGACACACTGTCATCTTCAAAGGATGGCTTGTCTGCATTGTTTCCCTATTCTAATGCCGGAGAACCAAAAGGGGGTTACAATTTTTCAGTGTGACGGGGTTAGAATATATAATTTACAATTTGCCTTTACACTCCCACAGAAGAATCTCATGCCTGCAGTGAACCCCTGGCATATATAAATATTTTAAATAAATATACTTCTCTCCTTTTGGCATTTCTTCAAGCGATGGTTTCCAGCCCAGATATCCAATATAAGCCATGATGATTAAATAAATATATTGTATCTCACCAGTGGTTTTCACCATGTGCTCTCAGAGGCACTTTCTCTTATGGTGACTGTTTATCAAACTCTCAGATCCAGAATCCAAAAAGGTCAAGTAGTCAAAACTATACTCCTCCATCTGCACAATAAACAGAAGGATTTCATCTGCTGACACTTCAGGTGCCCCACAGCTCTATTTCTTTTTTACCTACCCCAAAATAACAACATTTGCTTTCGCTTGTGTAAAGTATTTCTGCCTGAGAATAAACAAACAAAAGCTGCTCTGACTCTTCCTCAAAATACAGTTGCAAAAGCACTGAGGGCTACAAATCTGACTACTTATGTTTCATAGACGGTTACATTTCCCTCCCTTACCTCTATTCGGAAACACTTTTTGGGTACACAAAAGCTATTTTCCGTCCTTGGAAGATGAGAGAAGTGTGTTTCTCAGGCAAAACCAGGGGAGACCAATGCACCGTTAATTGCCATGGCTGCTCTAGTGCTAGGGGATTGATTAGGTGAGAGATGCCTGCTAGGATCATCTTGGCAAGTTACTTTCAAGGCTGTAGAAGAAGGTAAAAAATTCCAGCCTTGGAAAAAAGCTTTTTGTGAAAGTCAGCTGCACAGGAACAGTCTCACAATCCTCAGTAAATAGGCAAATGTAGAGTACTCACTTCTACTGAATCTAAGGAAAGACCTGCCTTTAAGGCACTGCTTCTCATATAGTGTCTTTGGTGTAGCTCCAACTTCTTTTTCTGATGTCCTACATGTTATTTTATAATACTTCATAGTTAATTGTTTTCTGGGGTTGCTCTGTGATAAAGACTAGATTTGAAAAGTAAATGGCCTAAAAGGTTTTCCCAAGCAAATATGCATACAGAAGCTAGTTAGAATTACAGCTTGACTTCCCTCCTAAACAGAAGGTTGAAATTTTAAGTTGCATCTTTAAATACATATGGAGGAACAGTAACCAGGGAGGAAAAAGGAGGCTGAGCCTGCTGCAGCAGACAGAAGAGATTATGTAACTGTAGAGGAAAGTTTAAATTGCAAGTTGTCACAAAGACTGAAACAATGACCAGAATCTTCCCTGTCTTGCGCCTTCTGTCCCACCACCAACACATTGGTTATTCCGCGCTTTCCAAGTTTTGCTGTGGAACAAACTCTGGGGTCATGGTGCGCTTGGCAAAGAGCTTCCCCTTGTTTGGACAGATTGATTCAGAACCAATTAATGCTATTAGGGCTTACTTGATGGTATCATTTTGTATGCTTAGAAAACCTTAACTCCTTTTCTTGTTGTGGGTTAGAATCCAGAGCTGGGGCTATATAATGGCAAAATATATCAAAATAATTTGAAAATCTGCCTTGAGTTAATAACCTCTTTCCCTGCCACTTATTCTGCTCTTTTTGGGAAGTATGATTTTCCCACCACCTCAAACTAAACAGAGTATATTGACTTGAATATAGGAATACATTTTGGAACATGTGACTTGAAAGATATTTGCAGATACATGCACAAGCAGACAAGGAATCAAAACTAGCTTAACTAGGAAGCTTCCTGATTTGAGGGCAAAAAGCTACAGAAAGCATAAGAACTATCATACTAGGTCACATCAAAGATCCATATAGCCTAGTATCCTTTCTCTTATACTGGCCAGGAGAAAATGATTAGGGAAAATTTATTAGAAACGAAAAATAAAACCATTGCCCATGACTGTTGCTAGACTTACAGGTAATCACCCATTTAAAAACTTCCTGAGCTGGAGTTTGCATCCAGACCAATTTCATATTTAATATCCTCACTATGCTTTTCTACCAACGTTTTCTCAATGAGCTTTTTTGAGTCAATTTGTATTTTGCTCTTTATAGCATATCACAGCAACAGATTCCTCAATTCAATGTCCATTCCTTCCCAGTCCTTCAAGATCCCCCTATATCAGCTGTGCCCTGATTAGTTCCTGAAGACTATACCAAATAAGGCACTGTGCTAACTTTAGAAAATCTACCTTAGTTTCCAGAAGCAGTCCCTGTGGCAGCAAAAAGGTATAAGCTAGCTTTCCCACTCTCTTGTTCCTTCTATGTTTCATTCCTTTTGAGCTTTTCTTTATTATTTGACTTTTTATAAAATAATTACTGAAAAAAAATCCTGATTTTATAGTAATACTCCACACAACATGATTTCAGGTCGGAAATATATTCCATTCACCATGATTTTACACAGAGGAAGCAAAAAGCACTTACATTTTTATTCAAAGTCTGTTTCTTGGGTTTAATGAGTAAAATCCCTTTATTCAACCAGTGTTCTGCGAACAACCAAACTCTCAAAGCATGAGATTAGTGCATATTTCTTGTAAATCCATTAATATCCAGAGATTCTTTTTCTTTTCAAAATATTTGTGAGAACTGAGTAATTTACACAGCAAATTATGCAAATATGCTGTACAAGCTCTCCAGCACAGTTCAGCCAGTACAAATCCTGACCTTCCAACACTCCTGCTGTTCCTGCTCTGGGCTTCTCTTCATCAGGCTGCCAATCATATGTTACAATGCCAAGCTTTGCAGTGCAGATAAGTGTCCACTAGAAGCCAAGATAATATAAATGAGCTTATTTACACAGGAGGACTAAATCCAGATCTGAAGACTCATATGCAGAAAAAAAAAAGCTTCTGGGCTGAATTAATCCAAAAGTATTAATCCTTGATACAAAGATTGCTAGATAAAATCTGCAGTCATGTTACACAAATGTTAGACTGGGTAGATTGTTGGGTCAGAGGAGACATTAGAATGATGAGATGTATAAACTTCTTCAGCTCCTTACCACCTGCAATTAAGAAAAAAACCTACCAAACTATTAAATTTAATTTCAACTGCCAATAAAGCAAGTCTGGATAGGTTGTACCCCACATAACATTCCTACTGTACTACTTGAGACCAAGTTGACCATTAAATGACAAATATGCACCTTCAGAATTACTCTATTTAAAAGAAAAAAAGTATTTTTCTAATGTATGGATGCATTTGTGCTCTCCTAGGTGGATACCCAGAGGTACCGTAATAACAGCTGTGCAGAAAAAAAAAGCTATGTTGTGATAGTCAGTATTATTAAGGTAGTTTACCCTGGAAATCTTAGCCAGATCTACTATTCTGACTGGAAAAGTGGGAATTTATGTTGATTTCATCTGGCTAGATGACAGCAAGACATAAACTTATTTCAGTGTTGGGTTTAAATTTTCTAAAGAATAATGTGTAAAAAGACCTATAAGGACCCGCAAAGTTTAGATTTTATGCAGTTGTTTTCTTTCCATAAGAGGCCAAAGAAGGAATCAGTGAGAATTCTAACAAGGAGTCTAACAAGAAGTGCAGAGGAGTCAGATGTGTCTTAAATCCACTTCCCCATGAGATTTAGTCGATGTGCTCAGGCTTGTAGGGAAATACTTTTGTGCTCTAACCCCATGTCCACTAATATTGCCTGCTCCACAACACTGGTATGGTATCCCCAATGAAGGTGTCCACCAAATGGGCTCAAACTCATTACAGAAGAGCAATGTAGCTGAGTTAGAGAGGTTCACTGCCCCCTAAAATGTCCCTAATCTAGCTTTCCTATCTCTATTAGTTGTGGAAATTTCCAGTGGTTCCTCCCAAATTCACTCAACTTCTATCACACCACAGCTTAAAAAACATGTATAAATTCATTAGCGTTCTGTGGCTGATACAACACTGGGTGTTGCTGCAAAGCAGTGAGACTAAAATAAGTTATCATCCTTGGGACGGTACAATTGTTTGTGCTTACTTTCCAGAGCAACTTTCTATAACTGACTCTCATAGCAATTTATTTCCCTTTCTTCTTGAAAAACTAAAATTAATCCTTAGTCATATCTATAGGTAAATGTAAATGCAAAATACTTTCACACTGGAGCTCTCCCATTCTGATAAAACTTACACAAATCCATTGCATCAGAAACAACAAAAGAACTAGCAGGACTCCTTGCAGGTAACCTAGCAGGTGGAGAAAGACCTTTAAACTGAGGGACTTCTACAGCTAGTCCTTCAGTAAATTTCCTTATTTCCATTCTAGCCACATACTCTAAGCTGAAGGTTACATAAAAGAGTATTCTCATCCTTTCAACCCACAAATTTTGAATTCCTTTCTGCACCGAACCCAAACGTTAAAAAAACCCATGAGAACTCTATGCTTAGAATGGATCATTGCAGGATGAGTACCATTTTCCTCAAGAAAGAGCTGAACTCAGTGGTTTAATCCTTTAAGACAACGGAGGGAGACATGACCTGGAACTTCCACACCTGTATAAGTGCTGAATGTAACAGCACGTGAAAGCTGTAGGCTCAGACTAAATCCAGAAAACAGTAATTTAAACAGCTCACCTGCTATATTGAACCTCTCAAAAGAAGCAGCTGGATGAGGGATCAGGATCAGAACCAGAGCAGTTGGGGTATAAGATAAACACCAAGCTACTTGCCTATGACAAGACTGGGGTGTTTGGGAACTTTAAAGCTGTAAAAAGAAAGGCATGTAAAGCTACAATTTTCAGACCATGGTTCTTGACTAAGACACTGAACTTCAGTACAAGTCACAGTTTAGCCACCTGCCGTCTTTTTAGACCTCTAAAAGTCCTAAGTCCCATCAGAAACAATATTTCTTCACTTGTAATGTGCTTTGATCATTAAATGCTCCTTAGAATCAAAGCATTTATGTTAATAGGAAGAAAATTGTCTGTTTCATCTCACCTTCTTTGCAGCTTTCAGCTGACATGTTACAACAAGCTGAGGATGCATTTCACTACTAAAAAAACCCGCATAGATAATAATCTCATTCTTCTCTCACCCACTTTTGTGAACTGGCTGCAGAAAGTGGCGGCTTTCAGCAAAGCACAACACAGTGTTGGCAATAGCTATTGCCAGCTCAGTCTGTACCTTTGGATGAATTATCAGCTATGTGTTGTGTTTGTCTGCTTTGTGTCAAAGTGCTTGCTAACGTGTTTGCCTGCTTTGTGTCGAAGTACCTGCAGGTTACCTTTGCATCACTTTCATAAACAGCAGTTTCATATAAAGTGAATTATATTTTGCTTTTCAGTAGATTCTTTTCTGAGCAATGTGATAGCTTGCAGAGGAGGAAACTAAAGAGCAAGTGTAAGAGGGATCCATTACTACTATGTAAAACGACTGAATGATTTTAATTGCCACATAGAAAGGATTTTTTTTCTGTTTAAGTAGCGCGAAAATACAGATGGTGATTACTTCTAGTGAGTTCACTTTCAGATTGTGCTTCCAAAATACTGCATTTAGAAACTAACTGGAAGAATACTTTTTATGATATCCTCCGGCTAGACAGTGAAACACCTCCACAGTTCAAAACCGTCAAGAAAATTCACAAACCAGCACACTTTGTGACTGAGCAGCTGTTCTGTACTTTAGCTGCTGAAATTTAAAAAGGCAATAGCTCTCCTTAAAAATGCCACGCAGTTTTCAAGAATTATAACTGTTCTGCTTGGGTTTTCTTTACTTATGTTTGACATTTTGAAACAGTTATAATTGACATTATAACTGACTACCTGTCAGAATCAAATTGCATTTAGCTGCTAAACAACATTATCCCTATTGATAGTATTGTCCATCACTGACTAACATTACCTTAAGTGTTTGTACTGACATACAAACTTGTAACTAATAATGGACAACTCACCAGTTTGAGATATGTTCACATTTGAAAAAGGACCAGAAACCTCATCACTTGAGAAACTTTCCTAAGACAGTTACACTATTCAGTCCTTCAAAAAGTGTCAGGTCTTGCAGATAGGAACATACATTGTGCAATACAGGATATAGGAAGATGTATGATTATGTAAACACGGCCCTGTGACTTTGTTTCTGTGATAGTTTCTAGCAGAGGAATTCCAGCTTGCAACCACATCCAAACTGCAGACCTTCAGCCCCTTTTGACATCAGACATTGCTCTTATGCTTTAGGGGATTCGCTGGACCCTTCCAAATCACCAACTTTGTTGCTGGTCAAACAGAGAACCCAGGCCATGACACAGGAAAGGGCTGTGTCATGTTCTCAAAATTAGCAGCATGAGTGAGACCAAACTTAAAACTTTTGATCGTCAGCCTCTCCCACTACTTTTCAGATGGTTCTGAGGATAGACAACAGGTAGGACATAAGAAGCCAGTTCTTTCTTCCAGGAAAGCCCACATCCACAGTACACACATGTAACAACCTGTGCTCTGTTGTTGACCTCTCCTTAGCATTCACCCCTGGTCTCAAAGGCCTCTTCCATGTCCAAAAATCACCCAGTAACAGGGATGGTGAAGAATAATCCTTCTTGCATCTGAATTTGATGGACAAAAAAGTACTAATGTTCCTTCCTTGGGGGATCAAATCAGGAGACAAATATCAGCTACCTACTGTTTTATTTCTGGCAAGAACATTCACAGTCATCAAGAAAGAGTGCTCCAGTAGGATCTGTGCCTGCTGGTCTTGTAGAAGCAAACCCAGATATTTGATGGAAAGGATACCATCTCTTTCATTGCTGTGGAATATTTTATTGGTGACCTTCCGAAATAAAGTCAGGCTTAGATCATCGGTATCAATGGTAGATAGGCAATATCAAGAGGAATTTCTGCACCAAATTAAGTCTGCTGAAGTGCCAACAGCTTCTAACACTAACTAACAGAAATCTCAGAAATCCACAAGCTTCTTCAAATGTCCAGCTTAACTTCGATATCACTATTGATCATGTATATCTACCAGTCCAGCAGTCCAGCAAGCACACCTCAAAGGAATACTGGCCTTGTCCTTTGCCCCCTTTCGATTTTTTTGTCCAGTCTCAAGCTCCTCAGTCATCCCAGGCCTTTTCCCATACTTGCTGTGATTTTCGCAATATTTCAAAGCAGCTCTGGAAATGGTTTTTATAGTCATCCCAGTAATTGCTAAATGTTTTAAGGAATTTCTCTGGGTTTTGTTTTTTTTTTTCAGAGGCAAAGAAACTTGGTCCTTCTTTTGGGAAAAGCAAGCCTGCAAAACGTGACTGAATAACTCTGCCTTCCTACAACCTCTTCTTTTTCTCCAACATGGCATCTTGATGATAAGGACCTAGGCCAGGAAAATTGGGGAGGGGATGGGGGGAGATCACTAGCTTGGAAGTGGCCTGATTATGTCCATAGAAGGAACAGGAGAACCAGTAAAGAGAATAGGCGGACAAAGAAATTGCAGTGCTAGCATTGCTGCCTGCAGAGTAATTGTCATTGTTCTCTATGTGTTTAGCCACTGAGGTTATCAGACTCAAAAATGTTAAATTTGAGAATGCTGAGAAAATAAGAACTATGTAAGTAGCTGTTATAACCTTTAGGTGAAATATTTGTGTGTGTCCACCCTTCCTTTAGAAGGAATAAATATTTCCTGCACTCTGATCTCCAGAATTCGCTCACTTTCTAACTGCTAGTTTGCTATTGCTGCTCTCTTTGCAGATATCTTTTCACAGTGAGAGACGCTGGGTAGGCAGTAGACCTGGTGCCCCTCTCAAGCTGTTAGGCATATTTCTGAAAGAGCTGGAAGCAAAAGTCCAGTTGCTACTTCTATTGAATCATAGGCAGCCAGAGATACTCAGCACAAGATGTGTGCCATGCTTCCCTTTCCCACCTCACACTAGTTCAACATCACTGCCCCATCTTTTTCTTAAAAGTTTACTTTCAAAGGGCTAATACACATGCAAAGATTGGACCGAAACTGTTCACAGTGGAGATCAAGCATGTAATGGCAACATGAAAGTAGCAAAGCATTCTTGCAGGTATCAAGGTACTGGGGAGTTGTACGTAAGTTGGTCCATGTCTATCCTAAAACTATGCCTTGCTGGGACAACCTAGACTGCACTGAGTTGTGTTTCTTCTGTGCAAGAAAAAAGATGAACAGTGGCTGCTCCAGTTTGCAAGAGTTATCTGGTTTCTCTTGTAGCGTGCTGAAGCAGCCTGAAGCAGCCTGTTTTCACTATGGCAAGAGAGGAAGGGCAGGAATCGGTTGGATGAGCAAGCACAGACAGACTGGATAGTTTTCCAAGTGGTCTGATGGCAACAGGATCATTCATGTGCACGGAGAAGCCAGCTGGAGTACTGTGCCTGGCAGGGCCATTTCAGGCTCTGCCTGTGGCTTATAGCTGGGAGATTTGGATCTTTTGGCAGCTTTCGTCTTGAGGCTTTGTCAGTTGTGTCAAACTCCAAGTGAAAGAAGGACCTATGACTGAAAAGCCAAAGGGCAAGCAAGTTTAGAGTGCTATAGCTGTGCTGTTTATCTTTTGGGCAATTCTCTCCTAATCCTTGAGAAGATGAGTCAGGCTCTGACTCTGGTCATGGCTGAATATCTGATAGTTTTGTAGACAGTTTTGTGTCAGGCTCCTCTGTGGTGGATGGACAAATGTCCAGTTGCTGTAAGGGAGTGTTCATAGCTCTGCTGAGCCTGGTGCTCTGCTCTGCTACCGAGAATGCACAGGTGGCTTCATGCGAGGTTTTGGGATCCGTGCACCGTATTCCAGTTTATCAGGTAAAAAATGGATTATAGTAATGTCTGCATGAGAACAAGGTAGACTAAAATATACAATGTCTTGATACATTTCTATGAACGATCTCCAGGTTGGGGTTTTTTCCCCTCTGTGGTGCAGAAATAACTGGTCAGGTCATTAAGTTCAGCTTGACTGAAGGTTATAAAATAATAGCAAAGGTGGATTTATTCCCTGAAGATGTAACATTTAAGGATTGACAGACCATGACAGAATTCATCCATTCATAAAAAACATTTGCAAACAGTTCCAGCATGCTTCCAGTGTTTTAGGGAAGCAAGAGCAAACCAGAGAAATGCTCAGATTGCCACTTCAGTCATATTCCAGCCAACCTCTACCTACATATGGTGGAAAAACAACAACAAAACCAAAAATAGCCTGCTTTTCAAAAAAGTATTTTCTTTGTGCATTTTCCTCAGCTGAGCAGAGATTTTCAAGCCCTCTGACCATTTTCCTGGCCCTTCTCTGAATCTACTGTAACAAGTCCATGCCTTTTTCCACCGTGGGCCCTAGAGCTGCACAGAGCACTCGGTATCATGAAAGTGGAGTACAAGAGGAGAATCCTTTCCCTCAGTCTGCTGGCTGTGTCCCTCTTAGGTTCAAGGGCTGCTGTCACTCCCCTGTCTGTATTGAAACTGGGGATTGCCCTGACCCAGGTGCAGGACCTTGCACTTGGCCTTCTTGAAGTTCATTACATTCTCACGGGCCACTTCTCAAAGAACACCTTTCAACAGAATCTCTTAAAAGGCAGCAAACCTAGTAAAATAATCCATCAATTTTTTTTATATTTGTAGCAGAAGAAGTGACAATAGGGAAGTTTTAAAGCATCAGTTGTTGGCCACAGTAGACTCAGAAAGAGACTAAAGTCTTACAGGCAAAGATAATTAATGATGCAGACAGATCTAGCCAAGGGAACCTAACAAAAAAGTCTAAGATAGAAGAAACAGAAGTCTAAAATATCACTTAGAATTTCTTTTTGGTGTCCTTTTTCTTTGAAAAGATTACCTCAGGATTACTTTGGTGACAACCCTGAAGTATCATCTCTCCTTCTGGATTCACTGTTGCAAGTACGTAAATCCCTGACAGTGCAAATGCTTTGCCCATCTGTAAAGTTACTTGGAAACATAAATAGAGTGGTACATCTAGATAAAAGTATGCTAGCCAAAGTAATAGATTATGCTTTAAGCTTCTAAGCTCCCAGCCTAATTTTCATGACAAAATTTGTAAGAGTTCATCCAGAGGAAACATAATGAGGTGGGAAAGGCTAAACAATATCCCTAGAACTTGGTAGTTGGTGTCTTCAAGCTTCTTAGCACATAGGAATGAATGGCCTCACGTATGTCTTTTGTCCTGTGACACTGATTTGAGTAAGACTCTGCAGCTTAGAGGACAGAATTTTCTCTTCTCCGATTGATCTTGGCAATTATGTTTGGGCAAAAAGCATGAAAATTTTTTAAAATAATCTTCTGACATGTGACTATTTGGACCCCCTCCTGAGAGTTTTAGGCCACTTGATGTCTCATAGGATTTTTCTGGCCAGAAGAATGTTGTACTATTTTCTCACGAAGATGATCAACAAGGGGCTAGTGAGTCCACTGAAAGTTAATGAAGACTTGGTGGACTAAATAGATTAATTACTATATTGTTTTTAAAATAAAGTCATTTAGTTGTTTACTCTTCAAAGTTATAAAAAATAAAATAGTCAAAATTTTAGCCTTCGAGCTGTTTTCATGATTATTTAAAATTAATTTTTTTGCTGCGTATGTGATGGAAATTGCCTGGAAAATTCTCTATTTTTTCTCTCTGCCCAGAATCTGCACTCATCCTGGGGTAGCAGTAAGGTTTATCAACAGTTCAGAAGTTGAGAAACAGGTTCTCAACTGCCCACACTGATTTTCAGGACTTCACAAAAGTCCTGACTTCATCAGTAATATGACTAAGCTTCCAGAGCTTCAGAGGAAGAATACTTCAGAAATACCACCCCCTCAGCCTACAGGATAGAACTAAATAATTCAAATTCATGAACTGCATTTGAGAAACTTAAACCATTTTGAACTGTAGAACTGAAAGTAGCTCAAGGTGCTTGAAATGCCAAAAAGGCAGCCCTCCAATGGAAAGTTTTGCTGCAGTGAGCCAGATAAAGACTCCAGGGGAAGCTGTCACTACATTATTAGTATCATCAAGTTACTGCTCTTTGGACCAGAGTGACCCAATCACCACAGAAACAATGAGGGGGAGGAAGAAACAAAGAGTATAGTAGTTGTTGAAAAGATGTATGATATTCCTTTTTCTCCTTCCCACTCATGTATTTTTCATCTCACTTCCCCATAAAGCCTGTTTTGCAAAACATTTTTAGTCTTCTTCCACTGTATAGAGCCCAGACTCTTTTTATGGCGCCAGGGCCCAGCTCCCTCTTGGCCCAAGTTCTCCCACATTCAGATTCTTATTTTCCCAAGAGTTTTTTTCTCCTCAGGCATTGACTTGCTGTAGCTATTAAAACTCTCCTCACCAGAGTATTTCTTCCTGATTTATCATCCACAGAAAAATCCAGTTAAGATTATATTAAAAGCATGAATTCAATGCTACATTACTAGGCAGTTAGCATCCATGTAGATGCTCTCACATGCTGTTACTATTCTCATTCCAGAACCTTTGTTATTTTCAGTATCTCTCCATCACGCTACAGTCTGCCAGTGTAGACATGCCCTGAGATTGATTAGAAACGGCTGCCTGTACTCTAAATTTTCACAGATGTTCCATTCTTTAGCTGCCTCTCTGCTTCTGCTGCACCCCAGATATGTTTGTAGCTTGAAGACAAACCTGAGTTAGTTTTAAAAGTGCTTGAGGATCAATAGCAGTATAGAGAGCAACATCAGTTGAGTGTCTCAGCAAGTATGAGTATTTGATATGAGTCTTGAAGTCAACCGTTCAGACATGCAATCAGGGCTGCAAACACTACCCTGACTTGGGTGATCATCAGGGTAGATATGGTCTTAGAGAGAGTGGAATTCTTTTGGTCTTATTTGGTTTTTTAATCCAGGTGATAGCATACTCTCTCACAAAATCCAGCATATTTTCACTGTCTTTCCATTCTTCATTACATTGTCTGTGGGAAGGAATAGGCTATCTATCTGTCCATTCATTATCCTCACGTCTTTCTTGGATTATCTTCTCTTTGCAATGGAAGTTTGTCCAATTAAAAGTTGAAGAAAATACTAAGGGCCTGTTGGATTTTAGTTTGTCTTTTTCTGAGCTCTTGCAGTGATCTAAGAGTGCCAGGGGATGCGTCTCAATGGTACTCGATAAATCTGTCTGAATGACTGAGAGATTTGTATTAGAATGGCCGGACAAATTTTGTTTCTTTTTCTTAAGATTCTGCATCTGTTAGAATTAAAATCCAATTTACTTGAACTGTAGGGTTGGAGTGAAATCCATTACACTAAAAATCAAGGCATTTAGCTGCTAAGAATAGATCTTTAGGAAAAAGATATTTATTTACAAAGGTACGCTTTGTGATAACATTGTGCAAGACAGCAAATAAAAAAACATGTTTGATGGATAAACTTGTTTCTAAATGTATTGCAAATTATTGATTACTTTCAGGTACCAGCAAAGTAAATATAAATAGAAAGATAGTAATCATATACAACATAGCAAGCATGTGCTTTCACTGACAGCAAATGTTTTATTTTAACATTTTCTATTAAAGATACACATTGTAGTGGTGCAGGGAGAGATCTGTAGTGATTTATGTTCTTAATAAGCTATTGGCTTTTCCTAACAATGAAAGGGATAGTTGCAAAAATTATGTACTTTATTGATCAGTGTTGGTTAACAGATTTAGAGCACTTTACTTGGTGAAGGTATTTTTTTTTCTACACAGTAATTCTCATATATGTTAATTGAAACTGTTTAAGTAATCAATTGTGTAAACATATTGGAGATATATTGTTGTCGCTGGCTAGTTAAGTCACATAAATAACGATTTAATTTTAATTATTTTTTAATGCTATGTGGTTGGTGCACAATTGTTCTTTCTTTTCATTGTTGTTCTTTGAGTGAGAAAATGATGAAACACATTCTCAAATGTATGCAGGTGCCTGATTGTCTCCAACATTCCCTGTTACTACAGATTCAACACATCTGTCCACACAAGGAACGTAAACTTTTCCTGTAGGACCCTTAATTTTACAAATAGCTTCTGGTTTCAACTGAAAGCAACAAAAAATTGTTTAATGTTTTTTTTTAATCTGAAAGCAACAAAACAATTTTCTTGATTAAATGACTCTTAACTGCAAGTCTAAAAGTACCATGCCATAACTACTTACATTAACCAAACTTCAGTTGCATGTGTTGTGAACACTGACTAGGAATTGAGTGCAAGCAAACAGATCTAAAACTCATTTATCGGTACAGCATTTTGGCTGCTATGTCTGTTAACTATTATCACCAAGTATCTTATGGGAGACCATTAGAAGAACTAGATTCCCTATGCCATTAGGCAGTCTTAATGTACCTGTGCTGCAAGTGGACAAAGAACATACATTTAGACTTTGAGTTCAAAGGAAAATGTCATGTCATCATCCTCAGCTTAGAAATTCCTCCTTATACATTGAATATATTATTGTAGGAGACACAGAGACAGTTGATACTAGAGTGTCCTGGGCTTCTAGAGTAATTAGCTCAGCTAAACTGATATCTCCAAATATCCTTGGTTTGTACAGATGTCAGGTAACTACCATAGAACCTCTTTGATTTGGGAAATCTTTAACCTATTATGGAAATAATTTCATGAGGAGTGACTACTTGAATGTTTTATTTTCCAAAGGAATATATCTAGAGAAGAAAACAATGAAACTTAATGCCAGTCTGAAACTTTAAGAAGTGAAATACCATTGAAAATCTGGCCCTGAGTCAGGAAAGCAGAGGCAGGCTGTGAGACTGCTTTATCTTCATAATGTAAGTAGAGAAAATAATCTCTAAAGTATTATGTTTTCCATGACATAGATTGGGTTTTTACTTTTCTTTTTTATGACATTAATACTTAAATCAGTAACAATATGAATCAGCCCTTTGTTCCAAAGATATGAGGTAACCCTTAAAAATGCTTATATATAAAACCTCAAACCAAAGATTTTAATATCCTATGTTCTAATTAGTTGATTATTAATTGTAATCATCCTGCCCAAGACAAAGAGTATTCTCATTTAGCTAGTATCTGATTGGTTTTCAGTCAAACTTGCTCAGTGCTCAAATTGTCATTTGAGACAAAATGAGCCTTACCATTTCAGAGAAATTAAAAACCAAACCAAACCAAACCTTATATATTAAACAGATCAATTCTTAATTTATTTTGGAGTTTCCTTTCTTACTGGCTGTGTGTGTGTCTGGTTTTGTTTTGAGCTAGACCTTACTTTGGTATAAATCAGGGTAGTTTTTCTGGTTTTAGTGCAGCTATGCACTTTTACCTGGTTGCCACACATAAATCATCTCTTGGTTAGAAGATCCATCACTCTGCATAAAAATGTTGCTGAGGTTATTCTGATAATATTAAAAAAAAAAATTCAGGTGACCAGGAAGAGGCTTTAAAGTATATTGCAGCTTCCTACCATTTCATGGGTTGATTCTGTGCTATTGATAGAAAATAGCACAGAAATAACTTCACAAAGTTAAGCCAAAATGCGGTTTTGGTTAGTTATTACTAGTATGAGACCTTTCACACTATTAAGCAGCTATAGTTCCACAAAGCCATGAACAGAAGTACTAAGAATAATCATCAAAACAAAATCAAGAGACAAAGAGAATGCTACCAAAAAATTAGCAGGGATTTTGGCTCCTATATACGCTATGTCCCCTAGAGCAGCAAGCAAAATTCGTTAATAAATTTCATGTATTTCTTTTTGTCAGATTATTTGTTAACACTAGTATCTAAGCTTTGCAGTTTTGATTCAAGATTCTCATGACAGTCTTGAAGCCAGGAAATCACACTAAATTAATTTCATTCTTGTAGAAAGAACTGAAAAGAGAAGAATGAATGGTAAACATCAAATACACTCTCACGATAATTCTAATGCTATTCTGATTGCTATCATATGGTCTTCCTCATGTGTCATACAGTTACAAAAAATGAAGATGAATTGTTGATGGGATCTCTGATAAAATTCTTCTCACAGCATCAACATTAACCAACAATTTAAATGCATTACATCAAGAAAAAGTTAAAAGGTGTCTATGAGATTATGCGTTACCTGGGATACAATGGTAATAATGGAACATTATTTTCTGAACTCCCAATTTTCAGCCATCTGCTGAAGGAGAGATTCGTGAACTTTCTACATGTTAAATTTAGGGCTTTTTTATGCATTTAAGGCTTTTCACCTTCTGTCATAAGAAAGGGAGGAAGATCCTGAAATTTGACATCCATTGCTTCACGAAAGAGCACTAAAGTGCTTGCTGACTGTATGAAGCTCTTTCAGCAGAAAGAGAAGGTTGAACTAATGAGTTTTTCCAGTTGTACTTAAAAAAAATTCAACAAGAAATAATAAAGATGTAAATTCAGAGTTGATAAATTACCAGTGAAGGAAAACAAAAAAATCAATTAGTATTTATTTAATGTCCATATAAACTTCATCCAGTAGAATTTCAGAATTTGCCACACTACCTGCCCAAATCTTGAAAATGCTAAAAAACTGCTAACATTATTTGTGTAGAGTGAAAAAATTACTGGCAAATTTAGTTCAGCTGTGAAACTGTGAATCTGCTCTTTTATCTCAATAGTAGGCCATGTTTAATGAAATAAAATGTGATTACAAGTAGTGACCTTCACTGGATTACATCTGCTATTTTTTTTTTCTCCCATTGGGAATTATGTATTGATTTCATATACGAAAAAGGCAGCTGTATAGAGTGAAATGCTGTAACAGACTTATATATGTGAATGCACGAAGGTCTTTAAAAGGACTGTTTCATAGTATTTGTTCTTCTGAAAGCATAGGCATCACTAAGTATCTATGTGAATAAGAGGAATGTCTGCAGCCATCATTTTAAAGAACTTGTATCCTGTAACTAGTACTATAATTGGACTACAGTCATGGTTCAGGCACTTGAGCACTAGTGAAAAAGTTCTAGTAAGGATCACGTTGAAGTTCTGTTTCATATGTCTAGCTGTGATTTTTCCTTACATTCTTTTAATTGGTACTACATAAGATTTCATTTCATACCTTCAAAATCACTTATATATCCTTATAATCAATCTTATAATTGGTTGAATAACTACTAGTTAACGTACACAATAGAGACACACGTAAATACAAAAGAGTTTTGTTAAGTAAATTGCTGCAGGCAGTAGAATGATCATAACCTGCAGTGTAACACTATGCTACGAATGCTGAGGCAGAAGGCCAGGGCAGAAAGATCTAAAGAACTGTAATTCGTGAGTACCTTATCAGTAGACACATAATATGTGCTGTATGGCAATGCATCTGACTACTTGATGAAAATAATGGGCCTCAACTGAAATGTAAAGTTCTTAGTGTTATGAGAAAGCTGTAGCATTCAAAGGATCTCATGCAAGAAATGAATCTGTGGTAGCAGAAAATTATAGCTATCTCAGATCCCATTTCACAGTAGAGAAATGTGTGAAAAGTTATGGCATTTAGCACTGAGGTATGTGAGCGCTGAAAACAATTTTACTGGAAAATGAGTATGCATAAAGTTCCCCAGCTTTTTTGTAAGGTCTTTTAACATTGAATGTTAATTCTAAGTTAACTCCTTCCAAAACAGAATAAATAAAAAATTGGACCCTCAGGCTAAGAATAAGTGAAACTTGAAAGGAGCCTATCTGGATCTCCTGGAGAGTAAGGGGTTTTTTACAGTCCTCTCTCCTACATGCCCAGAACACGGCCTCTGAGTTTTCTGAGTTCACCCATTTATTTTGCATGCTATCATAGCACTGAATTGTACTGAGATGTGCTCTGTTAAAACATTAGTATTTGCAAACACACACACACACACTTTTCCTTGTTAGGAAACAAAGAGTTTAACACCACCACTGTCTTTACTACAGTCCAAATCTGGCTATTCAAATATGGAGTCCTGCATTAAGAACTCCATGGCAATGAGTGGGCAAACGTCAGCAACTTCAGCCATGCTACAAAGGGCAGACAGCATCCTTTGTTGTACCTACGCAGCATGCCCAGCAATGCTGAGGGCAGAGGCAGCTAAGAACTGCTCCGGCCCATCTATGGCTGTCTCATACAGAGCTGTGATAGCAAAAGACTTTATTATTTGGCTTTGTAGGAGATAGTCCTATGTGTGTTAGCCCTTGTGACAAACACCTTCAGGTGTTTGCACTGTAGATAAATAGACTAAAAGTAGAAATTAATAAAAACAACTGATTGTAGACATTTCCAAATCAAACTCATGTCAATGCATGGGGCCAAAACCCAGTATTTATGGCAGGATATATAGTATACCAAATCCTATGATGTCTTTCAGAATGTGCCTGTACTACCACATGGACTGAGCATGAAGATGAGATCTGTTCACCGAGTCTGTATCTTTAGTATGTAATCACGGATTGTAAGTGAAAAAGGTTATCCTTTGGAAGCAAGATTATTTACAAGGTGATAATGGACATCTCATTTACTTTTAACCTCTTTGTGCTCTGTGTCTTTTTACTATTTGCAGTTACAATCTCCTTGGTAATGCCAGTGGAGCTGTTTGCACTGACGTTAGCGGAGTTATGCTGCTATAAATGAGACCAGAATTAGCTCTGTGACGGACCAACAGTGATGTGGAGCCCTACAGATGAATGATGATATTGTTTGTACTGCGTATGTTTTTCTTACAATCATTTAATGTGGAAGACAGTTTCAAATTGTGGCGTTTGGTGATAACATTATCAGCATTCTTTCCTTCCCAAAATAGGGGATTTGGAAGAATGAATTCATTCCTATAACTTTTGGTTCTATGAACTTTTGAGGAAGCTTTCAGGTCAGTTATTCTTTTAAAGAGGGAACTTCAAAGAAATAAAAATCATTATCTGAATAAATAGTACAGCTAATAACATTTTAAAAAGAAAATTGCTAGCAAGCATTTACAAAGAAAAGACCTTGGTCTTTAGCAACATCTAACAAGCACACAACAGAATGCTGCATATCCAGGATTTCTGCAATGAGACCACTCAGGGGCTTAAAATTAAGCAAGTGCTAAGAGCTTTACTGGACCACGGCCAAAACGCTCAGAAACCATGCAGTTTCTCTTAAGGCTTAAATAGTTTTGAGATATTTTCTATTATATTATTCATCATCTTCCCCTGATGATTGCTTAATATGACAAAAAACATTGTACTTAATACAGGAACATGAGATTTCCCACTCTTAAACATTTTCCGTGCTGGAAATTAATAATATATTCTCAGTCTGTGAACTTGATATTCCTCTTCATTTATCAGTTTTATGCCAATGGAATTATACTGAATACCTTTTTATTTCAAAGGATTTTCTGAAAATCAAAATAAATTATGTTGACCTTAGCTGATAGCCTCTGATCATTACTTTTAAATACGGCTTTATTCCCTATAGCAAACATATTTTCAACCATTTACATGGTTGGTCAACATTTCTTGCTTTAATCTCTGTAATGCTGACATGGTCTATCAGCCATGAAAATTGTCTAAATATAAGAAATAAAGCTAGAAAAAAACCCACACCAAAACTCCAACTCCCACCCCCCTGAAATACGTATTACAGTGGTAGCAGAGTAGGAGCAGGTTAAATCAAAATCAACATGTTTGTTCATTAAAACAATCTGAATAACTAGAAGTAACCATGGCATCAAATTAGTGACTTAATGCCAATTTGTCTTATCTTCAACAGAAAACCAAAACAAAAAACACCTACGATTTTTCATATCTAATTTATAGTGAATCCATGTGCTAGTACTATAGCAATTATTAATGCACTGTCAAGAATAAAAAGATAATTTTTTTCTTCCTTGGTAACCTTTAGCTTAGCACTTCAGAATAATGTGCTCACTCTAGCACAATTAGACACAATAAATATGAGAATGACTATTCTGATACTTTTTACAAAAAGAAAAAAGATATTTTTCAGAAGGAAAGTACTATACGATATGGAATTGTTATTTCTACCTTGCATATGAAAAGAAATTCAAAAGCTTTGAGATGTAAACTATCATAGGAAAATCACTCAAAATGCAGACAGATTTAATGGATCTGCATATTTGAACAAGAAATCCCATGAGGATGGGCTATCTTTCGTTATTCCCTGCATAGTACTTGCCATACAAAATTTGAGTTGCCCACAGTTACTACTCAGTAGCAAATTCCACTTTTTGTGCCCATGTTTGGAAGCAGGAGGTTGCCACCACAAAATATTCCACAACCAAGGCTTTGGGATAACCTATTCCAGGTGCAGAGGAATAGTATCAGCCTTCTGATGTCTTACTTGCCTTGAGTCAGAGAAACAATGTGAAAAGCAAAAGTAGAGAGATAGGAAGATAAGTGGGAAATGTGCATGGAAACACTGCAAATCTTGACAAAAAGATTAATATTTCCCAATCTTGGCCAAGTGCAACTCAGGGATAGTTGCTGACAAATTGCCTGGAGAAGTGGTGGTGATAAGGCTCCAAATGAGTAGAAAATTAATTGATTTGAACATTTTATATTAACTTAAAGGTATAAAAATTTGGCCATACTTGTAGCCAAAGGGGAAATCGTGGAAAAGAGTATGGCTGGAAAGCAGAAATAATGGTCACCAGGGATTGTCCAGCAAGATAAAATAGCTGGGTTACAGTTTCAGCACATGATCTATAGCCCCCTGAAATCAGTGGAAATGCTCTAAAGGGATTTAAGGTCTGGGAAAACAAATTTAAAGCACAAGCCTGGAAGCAGACATGCACTGTCAGTTCAAGGGACAAAGGGTGGCCCTTTGAGAGAGAATGGGGGCCCTTCAAATGGTCCACAAAAGGAGAGGATGTAGAATATGTAGATGGATTTTATCCAAGTTCTTCTGTGCTTATTCTTGCAGGGTGGGGGCAGGACACCTCGGAAAATGATGCCTCTGATATTTCATCAGAAGAGCTAGTTGGTCTGCAGAGATCTGCTGGTACTACGTGCCCATTGTGACAGCTGCTATCCCGGTTGTCATATGGGGGACTGGAACAGGAGCTCCAGCACTCCGAGCAAAACCTGCTGAAGCTTGTAATCAAGCTTTCTGGTACGGATTAGTACAATCACATCCTGTGGAGAGTAAGCACAGATGGAGACCTGTAATACACGTTCACCGGTGAGTTACACGGACATGGACAGAATGTAGCTGACCTTATGCTCTTGAATTTGTCAAGAGCCACTGAAATTATTATCAGTGAGTTTGTGCATCTGACTTGTGCCCTGAGAAAGAGAAAAACTCTTCTCTTCAATCAGTAATTCACCTTTATAAAGCATATTCTTTAATCCCATGAGAAATAATAGCCTGTGGGTTTAACTGTGTGCCTTAGAAGTTTGTGGGAATTTAATCTTCCTAAATTTATCATCAG
>VXBO01001756.1:408089-421227 GCA_013400135.1 Rhinoptilus africanus | reverse complement strand
TAACTGCAATGCCAGCCACAAATTCTGGAACAAAAGTATTATGAGGGCTGTTAGCTCCTCTCTTTTTTTTTCCCCTTCTTGAGTTCCTCTCTTTCCATAGCAACGTTAAGGAAAGTAAGAAATACCCTTTTGCTGGAGTATTGCAGCGTTTGCTTTTATTCTGCATTGGAACATAAGTGGCAAACTTTATAGGGAGGAGAAGAAAAAGGAAAGAAAAAAAAAAGGAAAGGAAAGGTCCAATCTTTGACTATTCAATAGAATAATGGTACACTCTTTTGAAGGAGCTGAGAAGTGACTTTATTATAATGTATAAATATGGTAGTAGAAAGACAAAGATGCTGAAAGGTTCCAAGAAGGTCTTTAATCTGCCAGAGACAAACACAACAAAGGCTGTGGCTGGAAGATGCAAACAACAAAGGAAGCGAGAAATGAGAAACGCAGGAGCAGTCTGCCATCTTATAGGACTCTTTTTCTATGCCATCCTATAGGACTTATAGGATACTGATCAGAGATGGGGTCTGGGGATTAAATGGGATGACTGTCTGAAAATAGGGAAGTAGGCTTTTATAGGACCTAAGGGTTCCTACACACTCTGAAATGGAAAATTGAATGGATGTCTTTGAAAGTTTTAAGTCACCAAAAATTTGAGGGAAAATATCACCTCACTTCTTCCTGTTTTTAATTCAAGAGCACATGTCATTCTGGAAGAAATGTTTAAGTAAAATATGAGAATTTAAAGGTTGTCAGGTTTGTTATCCTTTCAGACCTTAAAATAGATGTACAATGTAGGCTAATTGGAGGAAGTCCAAAGGAGAAGAACAAAAAAGATCAGAGCTCTGGGTGACGTGACCTACAGAAATGAGTTAGTCGAGTTATTTAATATAAAGAAAACTGGGGGGCAGGAGAGGAGTAGGGGATACTCTTAGAGATAAATGATATCAGTTTCCAAAAGAGCAAAGGACACTTACATTTTTGAACTGTTCAGAGCAGGAGAATAGCACCACGAATCAGGCAAGAACTTTCAGGTACAAATTCAGCTTAGACATTAAAAAATAAAGAGAAAATTTGGGGAGGGGGGCACCAAAACAAACAAAAAAACCCCCACAAACAAACCCCACAACTCTCCAAAGGCAAGGGCAGTGAAACTTTGGATTACTGTGGAGCCCTCCCTTTTAGGTAGCCATTACCATGAATGACACAGACATAGGAGATTGTCCTTTTGGACAGAAGACGTGAGGTATGCTATACCAGTGTTCTTTCCAGTTCTGATTCCACAAATGTAGGGAAAAGCACTGGCTTTTCACGCTTACCAAGAAAAGAGTTGTGTGTTTATGAGGAAAGAAATACTAAATGATTCCCATGTAATCATTTAATAATAATAATCATTTTCTGGGAATCCTTTGTTTTTCCTGATGGTTCTAGTCACAGCCTCTTGATGCCGTTAGCAACATTACCTTCCAAAGAGAAAACAGCTGAGAAGGTAAAAGGTGAAGCTATGGTTTTAAGGGAAAAGACGTTCAGCTAGTTATCTTTTTCATTAAGTTTCTTTCTTTCTTCATCCTTTACAATGACAATAAAACAATTTTTTATTCAGTTATACCGAGCTTTCCAAGTTTAATGATCCTATTAACTCTCAGATGAAATCCACAATATATTCCTCATTATTAGTTTGCCAAAGTAAATGGAAATAGTACTTTAAAATTTAATGCAGAGTATGCTTAATGATCTACACCATTTTTATTACTGGTTAATCCTCAAATAGTAGCATGTATAACATATAAAATATCCAGAAGGGAAGCCACTACCTCTACCACCACCAATAACAACAAAAATTCAATAAATCAGAATCCTTGATTTAATAACTAGCAGCTTTGTTTAATTACAGTTGGGTTGAGTTCACTGGGCTGAGAATGCAATTATGTGCTTTGGTGCAACATTAGTAGCTCAGAAGAAAAAGCCTCTTTTTACTTTCTGTAGCATTTAAGAGAAACCATGATAAAATACTTGGCCATTGTCTGTAGTAGTTGGCTTGTCCTGGAAAAGAATCTTCATTTATGCGTGAATGTTGTGTTTGGAGGAAGAAGCACGAGGGCATGGGTATGCGTTTTCTTCACAAAGATTCCTGAATGTGGTCTGGATTGTTTGATGGGTTTTGTAATATTTGTTATCTTTTACATACTATAGAGCATTTGATCGTTTATTCTTTATGTAGGATGTTAACTGAATCATAGGAGTGCCTAACCTATATGGAAAAGAATGATTGGGCGCTTTGCACATTTAGCAGGTGACGCTGTAGGCAGAATCCAAGATGCTTGAAGCAATTAACCAGATCAGGCTTTGCTGGAAAATTAGTACGTCAATAATGGGTTTTACTGAGCACTGATAAAACCCTGGATGCTCATCTCAGATGTTCCAGAGAGGAAAATATATTGTCCACATGAGCATCAGTCATGCGTTTTTTCATGACTGGGCAGTGAGAACAAATCCATGTTTCTGTGCCACAAGTAAGTAGTACAGAATCATTCCTTTAATACTGGACACCACAGTGATGAAGCCTTTTTTACTTACTGTTTAAGGACTGCTTTTCACCTTCATTTTCAGGGAGAAAAAGCTACTTACATGAATGGCATGCATTATTGATTACTTACTGAATTACAAAGTCTCAAAATGGAACTTTATTAAGATATCATAACGTTAATAGGTTATACATGTGGAGATTTGCTCATGAGTTGGTACAGACAAGGATTACAAAGGTTGATTATTGAAGAAATTGATATGTAAAAGTTTTTATTGGACTCTCAATGTAAGGTAATAAGTGCATACTTAAAATATATGTAATTAAAGCTTACTTTAATTTGCCTGATTTTATTTAAAGTATATAAACTTTAATTAAAGCATGAACTTTGTTTCTTAGCTCCACCCTAAGCATCTACAAGTACAGTTGCATCCAAAAAGTTGTGGATTCTTTGCTAGGGAGGAAGGAAGGAATGAATTTAATGCAGAATATTTTCATGAAAGCTTAGTAATAGTAAACTAAAAAGGGATTGTTAAAGAAGGGAAAAGATAAATTACCTTGTACGTTAAAAGCCAATTTGAAGGAAGTGTCAAGAAATTGATGTATTGTCTTATGTGCTGGAATTTTGCAATCATTTAAGTCAAAGTAAATGCTTTTGGTGCCTTTGCTTTTGGTAGGGGGTAGCTATTTTGATTTCCAGCCAAATGTATTGAATTATAATTATGGTCTGTCTTGGTATAGAAAACGTGCTTTGAATACCATGTGTTTAGTGTGGCATGTTTCTCTTTGAAGAAACTTCACGGCAAATATGATGGCTCTCCTACCAATAAAAAGACAGTCTGCTAGCTGTAAGTGTGTATGGCAGATTTATGTAACAGGGAATTACATATATTGTAAATTTATGTTTTCAGACATAACCCTCTTTTCTGTGTCATGGCAATGTGACCTAAAATATATGGTATTGTTGCTGTTTTCTGGATGGCGGCAGTACTTAGTGCATATATGTCTGTAAATCCTAAAGAGCAATGTCAAAATTCTGAGTGGATAATGTAAAGGAGGAGGAATAAGTGAGACGGAATAACGTGAAGCTGAAAATTGGCTGGATTATTTAAGTATTTATTTTCTAGTGGTAGACAGTGAGAGATTTCTAAATGTTTAGAATTTTTTACTCTAGAAATCTAATAATTAGGGGTTGGATTTATTGCTATGTTACATTTAAAACTACATTCAGCCTTGAGATAAACATCTTCATAACTTTCATATGGCTTGCTATAGGCTTAATTTAAAAAAAAAAATAAAGTCCTAAGAACTGAAAATAAAGTTCTCTCCTCTAAAAATCTGAATCACAATTAAAAAATACATATATAGTGTTTTCTCATTGATTTTTCAGTAAGTGCTTTCCTACGATCTTCATTCATTTTTATTCTATATGTTAGCTTAATTAGTATCTGCTTTCTGCAATTCGTTACGTTTCAGACTGCTAGCCCCTTTCATATTTACAGTATGGTCTTAAAACTGTATTTTTCTGTGAATGATTGAGGCTCCAGCCAAAATAAACTGGAGTTCTTTTGGCATTCTATACTGTACAAATGTGTTTTTCTTGACTATTAAGTAAGATTATTTAATGCCACCATTGGCGATGGTAGGTTGAGGATGTGTCTGTGCCAGCTGACGTGCTTTCCGCAGGCATTATCACAGAAATTACCTGTTATAGATTGTAGTTTCCGATTTATATCTACAAAATATACAGGCAGCTGTTCTGGCAGTCCTCACTTCATCTGGCAGCATGATGAATTATCATCCTAGCATTAACAGCAGCGCTCTGCTACAGTATTATCGTTCTTGCATCATCTCTACATCTCCATTTGGGGAAAAATACGGTCATTGGTCTAACTATGTGTTTCAACCCAGAAATGCTTCTGGTTTGAAGTATGATCTTCTCATAAGGCAAATTTAAGCTTATTAGTCATATCTAAAGTATTTTAATTTTACACATATTCCATTCTACTTGCAAAATTACTGCATCTTAGCAGAATGCTCTTGTCTATCAGTATGCAGCAAGACAGAAAGGAATGATGACTATAGCTCAGAAATATTTTATTAAATTATCTTCAGTGGAAAATACTGCCTTGTTAAGTTCCCACAGGAAAACTTTTTTTTTAATTAGTTTTGATTAAACTCTGTGAAGAGGGTTTTTCAAGTTATGGATGGAATCGCTTGTTGAAACCAAATACGAAATTGAATTCAGAAGAAATCAAAGCCTTGTGGGTTAAATACCTGTCTAAGCCTTCAGAAATCCAATTTCAGGTATCTGAAGTAAACTGGCAAAAAGAAATCTAGCAGGCTGAAAAGGTGCATTACTATCTGAGCTATTGTTTATCCTGGTGTCCCAAGGCTTTAGCACAGGAGAGAAATCTAGTCAACATTTTGCATCTCTGAAGAGATGAAATACAGAATATTGTTTGCAGATGAAAAAAGAAAAATCAGCTCTTTTTAGAAAATGTTTAGAAATATTTGAGCTAGGATGAATTGTTGCTTTTATCATGAACACCTGTTTAGCACCGAAGGCTTTGTTTGTGACTGGTAAATTTAAATTTACATGTAGTAGAAAGAAAAATCTATTTGCATATTAAAGAGAACACAGAATGACTATGGTTTTGAGTTAGTTTTTTATATTATTTCAAAATTATGATTTATATTATTTTTGTCTCCGTGTCATTTTATAGCTACGTTTTTCATAAATAAAATTAATATGATGATAATAAAATTATACAGTGACCTAGTTGTGCTGAACCCATTACAGCCAATCTAATAAACATATTTTATAAATGATTTAATACGTATTTTATGCATGATTTGTCAACAGAGTCTTATCTGAATCAGAATTGTGGCATAAAGACACATTGTAGTGCACGAGAAACAAAAATACTCAAAAAGTAGAATTATTACTTGGGCACAATGGTATTGTTTTAGGAGACTGACCATAGCAATTCAGTTACCTATGACATCTGGGAGGAGGCTTTTTGGTTTTTGTCTCTGCAAAACAACTAAGGTGCAGAGATTCAGGGATGGAGGATTTTCTCCATTCCTTTTGTTAATTTAAGCAATAGATATTTTTGTATCTGTGATCATGTTATGGTTTCTTTCCTTTTATGTGAAGATTATTCTGTTTATTTTTTAATGTAAAAAAATAATAATTCATAAGCTAGGACTTCCTATATTAAAAATTAGTGTAGTATATGTTACTTATATTTTAGCCTTACACATATTACTCCAGGCATTGGCCACAATGTGCTGGTCTGTAACAATTCATAGTTCTTCACCTTCCTCCTGAAAATGTGCACCTTGGGGATGTGTTTGCACACGTTGTTAGTCCTTTTGAAGGCACTAGAATGTGCCACCTGCATAGGGATGTGTTTGTTTGCACAATTAAAGCCTTAGCCTGCAAATATTTACATCATCAAATCTGTATACATGCAAAAAAATAACTTTGTTTATGAAAAGTAGCGGTGCAAGCAAAAATTAAGCTGGAGAGTAGATTTTATAATAAGCCCCATAAAAGCTGCAAATAGGTTTCTGAGAGGTGAGCTGAAGCATGGTTATTGGGTAGTGAGAATCAGACCACATGCCTTTGAGATCATTACCTGTATTGCAAAAACTTTTAGGAGGATTCACAAGAACTTCGTGCTTTATATTTTCATTGATATATCAACAATGTCTAAAAATCTCTTCCAGCTCACTTAGCAATATTAAACTATTGAGAGAAAACTGAAAGGATTGGACAGTTTGTGCATTGATTTTTTTTTTTTAACTTTGATATGTATTTCTATGAAAATGCTTTAATGTTTTTACCAGGGTTAGCCTTGTAGAAGGGTACAGAAACCTTTCACATCAATTTCCAGTAAAATAGATCATTTGACCTCAGAATCTGCATACGCGCGCACAAAATTAATTTTGTGGGTTTGGCTGAGAATGCAGCTAAGACATTGGTAAATTAAAGGTTAATCCTTCAGTTGAAGTGCAGAAGTGTTTCCTCACTGCCTGCAGGTGGGAGATGAATATGCTAATTGGGCAAATCTGACTTTCCAGTGATTTGCAGGTGAAAATGTAACTGGTGATAATTAAAGGCTAATTACCTTTAGCTAGCAAGTGGGAACCAGGTGCTCTAAAGCGAAAGAGAAATATTTTCTTCTGTGCTGGTAAAACCTTCTGAGGGGGAAAAGCAGAAGGGACTGTATTTTATTGTATTTTTCTCTGGCTTTGCATTTTTTAGGTTTGGTAAAGTAGAGGAGAGATATGAAACAATAAAACACAACAATTAGTTTCCACAGGTTTTTTTCAGGAATTTTTAATTTAATTTTGTTGTAATTTTATTCAAGAGATGACAAAACATTATTAGGCATGATTCTGGAGGTGTTTTGGCTACTTACATATTAGCAGTATTACCATCAGAGGCAAAGCAGCCTGTTACGAATCCTCTTTTCAAAACAGCTTCTTCTGAGATAATTCATTAAAGAAGTCTCTTTCAAAAGCTTCTGTCAATGACAGCTTTCAAAGGCACCCCTAAGAGTGAATCCTCCGATAGATGTAGAGCTTCCCACTTCTTTCCATCTTGCCTTTACAGTAGGATGTGTTAGCTTTTATAGTCAGTCTTCCCTTTGAAGGCTCCTGGGTCCAGAGAAGTTCAGGCTTTTACTCCCAGAGTCCTTTCCCCTTTTCCAAGGCAGCCTGGTCACTATCGCAAGTAGCGTTCTCAAGATATTTCTTTGATAGATTAGGCGCCGTATCGCTTACCTGGGCAGTAAACAACTCTACGTCAGCAGGGGGTATATCGAATCTTTTGATGACTGCTTGACTTACTTACTCTTTGCACCATTCATGCGCTATATATTTACTGTGGTTTTACAATTAAAAAAATAATCAATTTTCTGTTTGGACAGTTATATATAAGTAATTACTGGTTGGGTCTACATATCATGATAATTAATCACTTTGAATAGTAGGTGGTGAGTCTATAAACTCGTTTCCTTAATGAGCTTACTCCTTTCTTGCAAGGCACGGGGGTTGCAGTCATATGGACCAACACAGGTGTCTACAACGAACACGTAGGCTGTCCTGTTGCTCAGTAGATCTGTACTTAGGCTCTAGGTTATTTGTAGTCCCTACGTGTCTAACATTGCTTTTCTTGGGCAGGTGTACAGGTGCTGAAGCCTTGAAGTACTAACCAGGTAAGTGTCCCACTGATTTTTAAGCCATTCACTCTTTTAAAATGTGGCTTTCTTTTCTTACCTAGTTTGGTAGATATGTTCTGATTACACCAAATCTAACACTGAAGGTACAAAGAGAGGAAGGACTTTTGGCACCAGTATTTCATTTTTAAGCAATAGTTCAGAGGATAATATCCTCCTGTGGGACAGAAAGCATGAGAATTACCTCAGATTATGAAAATAACTTTGAACCTGAATGTCAAGAGACATCTTGATCTCATCCTCTTTGTTAGTATCTTAAAACATAATCTATCAGCAGATTATTTTAGAAAATTAGTTCACTAATTTGTATTTTAAAACCAGTTATCCCCAAATGGGGCATTTCTTTTAACTCTTCAGGTTAAATTTTATTTTGGGAGACTAGAGAGGTGCATGTGCATATGTGTATGTATATAAAATGTATGCATTCCTTTGTGTGTCTGATTGAGTGGAACTGCAGACTATCCAGTTACCAACTGGAGATCTGGGGGGCATCCTTCAGAGGTGAAGTTGATTTGCAGCAAGTTTGTCTTCTTGCAGAAGTGGGGAGACCTTCAGGGGCAATGGGCCAGGACAAGCTTTGGCAGCAGAAGCCTGTGCAGGCAGGCAGGCCAGCTAGTCTTCTCAGTTTTGTGTTAAAAATGTCAAGAGAATTGATGTGTCCTTTTGAACTTATTTTTGATTCTACTGTGTCAGCATCTTTTGCAGAAAAAAATGCTCTACTAGTGCATTTTTTTTTTATTAGACCTAATTGTAATTCTGATTTCCATTAGAAAGAGACTGTATGTTCTTATAGCCGTGCTTCTAGATGAAGGGAATTACAATGAGTCTTTCATTTTTATGGACAAGTATGTAAATAGAATGGTGGAATCCAATATTGTATAATTACATTGATCACTAAGTCTGATGTGGTTTTGTTCCTGTAAGTCTCTCCTGAAATAGTTCACAGAAAGGAGAAATGAAAAAGCCCTTTTAAAAAGTAGCAGCATAAACAATAGCAACAATAGTTTATATGCATTTACTTATTAAAGCATTGAAACATTCAGATTCCCTATATGTCAGGTCAAATGGGCATCGCAGGCTGCAAGGAGAAAATTAAATTAGCTTCTCCATGTTGAAAATAACCTAGTCTATTAACTACAATTGCTGTAATTAGCAGAGCAAATTATGAAGAAGGGCATTTTGTGGAAATTTAACACTATGATAATACTTCAGCAGCTTTGGAACTTCCGTGTTAAATTTATCTTGTCCTAAAGATATTATTCTGTTTTATTAGTTTGTTCCATCATCCTCTTCTTGGACACTTTATCTCTGGAAACACTTGTGAGAAGAAAAAGAATAGGTGTTTATTTCTTACTAGCGTTCTGTTTAGTAAATAATGAGTCAAATAGCTATTCATCCAAATTTTCTCAAAGCTGCTTTGTATGAGAAGGCGGCATGGTTTGTCAGTGAATTCCCCAAAGCAGGAACTCTCCCACAATGCCTCAATTTCTGTGCAGTGCTTTGCACCAATTGGACTGATAGACAAGGATGTCTACAAATTATTTTAGATTTTCTTCTCTTCTTTGTAGCCTTTAAAAAATGAGTGAATTTTCATCCTGTTGATTGTTTTGCTCCAGAATGGGCTTACTGGGATTTCTGTTTCAGGAAGATACCTGCTTGGCTTAAATAATCTTTTGCATTTAATTATAGTTTAGCTCGCTTTATTTTATAGTATATCTCTCCTTCCCACCCCCACTTTCCTTGGGGAATACTCATCTTTGATGTGTGCATGAAGAACAGGTAACGGGAAAAACTGAAAAAGTTTGAAATACTTTTCAGAACATTTTTTTCCAACTCATTGTGTTTTTCCTGTTAACTGTAGTTTAGTTAACAAGACTCAACTATGCTTGTATAGCATAGAATAAATCTAGAGCTATATAATTAATAACAATATAGTACCTAGTAAATAAACAGTGGTTTTCATTTTATCAGTGAAGATTTAGAAAATCTTGCGGACAGAAAGCTTTATTTTTCCTTTAGTATGTATGCACGTTCTTGAATTTCACAAATACTGAATAACTAGTTTATCACACTTCAGTAAGTTCTTTATGTCCTTGTTTTCCAACAGTGATAACTTAATTTTGTCAGTGAAGTGCTGGAAAACGCAACATTTCACAAAACAAATTGTACCAGAGAAACAGAAAGCAATAGAGAGAATATTTTCTTTTTCTCCTTTACAAAAAGTTTTTTATTGTTACTGCTGTTTTAAAAAAGGCACTGAAATTTGAAGAGTTTTTTTGGGTTTGTCTGGGGTTTTTTTATCCTCAGGGAAGGAAAGAAAGTGAGAAACAAGCTTTGGTCATTTAGTCCTTGTCTCATAGATCTAAATAGAACTGTTTAAAAACATCAAGACGGGGACTAGAGGAAGGGAAGAATTTTCTCTAATAATATGGTTTTGTTACTCTTTGATAAATGTTTGGTAAAAATTTTGAGATAAGCCCTTGAGGGAACTCAGTCCTCACTGTTCTTACAGGCTCTGTCGTGTCTGTGGAGGCTGCTACTAAAGCAGCCAAATGTGTCTGGTTATTCAAAGAGAGATGGAAGATGTATCTAGATAATATGGCTGGATACAGATGCAGTTTTGAAAGCTGGTGTAGGCTGTGTATTTACCACTTTCTGCCCAGAATTTTTATGAGAAAATTATGTCGGTGTATGACAGAGAGAGATACTTCATTATTTAGAAGAAAGGGGGAAAAAAACCATAGAAGTACACCTTCACCAAGACAAAGAGTATCACGCTTACGTATCCCTACAGTGAGTGGAAAACTTAATGTATGCAAAAGATAGAGGACTTTGGAGAGAGGGGGACCACTTCCGATTGGCTCACATGATCCTTAAATATTCATTAATTCACTAAAGACAATTTTCTCAGAAATAAATACAACTTTCATTAATAAAATGTATTTATTAAGAACGCACAGAAGTCAAAAACTTAGTTGAAAGTTGTTTCTGTTTCTTTTAACCTGGAAAACTTTAGCCACAAACCAAAAAGAACTTGTCTGTACTCCCATGTGTTAGAAACAGGGGTGAGTGAGTGTTTGGTTTGTAATACATGCTTTATTAATGCTGCTGTCTTTTTAGTGTTCAACAATGTAAAGATTTCCTAGTTGTCGTCGTCTTGTCCGTGAGCACTTCTGCCTGTACAGGGGCTTTTTTCTCCTCTCTTGACAAGGCAGTAGTATAAATTGCAGACCCAAAACTGAGTGGCACTCAACAGCTATGCTATAAAGCTGCAAAGCCATGCATAAGCTGATGACTGAATGGAGGAACACAATGTTCCCTATACAAGAGAAATATTTAAGAATGACAACTTTTTAAGATCCCAGGAGATCCTTCCATAAGCAGGATGCTTAAATAGCTCCCTAATTCTCTCCACAGCTTCTTTGCCCTTGGGTCACTATTTGAATGTGTGTGAGCACACCTGCTTTGCAGAAATGGCCAGGTCAGAGCCCAGATGAAGCCTGCTGCCTTTGGGCATGCTTTGTTTAACACGGTGTTGCAAGGTCAGGGTGGTGTGTTTGAAAAAACGCAGCACACCTGTGGTGTATGTTCACAAAACTCAGGGCTACCCAGTGAATGCTGACACTGATCTATTTTGGGTTTACCTCATCAGCTGCTTTAGATACTCACAGACTCCCCACCGGCTCGTGGTCTTGTGTTACAAAGAAGTCAACACCCCCCAATAGCGGCTGATGGTGTCTTTTCACTTACCCATAGGTTATTCCTGTTCCTCTGCATTACAGGGTCTCCATCCCTTATGCGTGTTGCCAAAGGAGTTTATCTAGCTCTGCTGTAAACTATCAATAATCAGTTTCAACTCTAAAAGGAAAAAGCGGTACTTTAAAAAAAAAATCTGAAAAGCAAGTCTGAATTAAAAAAACCCCGCAACCTACCACAAACAAGCAACCCCTACAGTGTGTTTATTATTGACAATTAATTTAGGTAACAGAAAAGGGTGGGTGGGAGGTGTTTCTATTGACATAGTTGCCCGTTTCCAAAATGTTTTGCCCCTGAAGTTGCTGTCTAGCTTAATTTCTTTTAGAGGTAAAGCAGCTAACCCTCAGAAAGTTGCGAGCATCAGAAAGTGATGTTAACTTCTTTTATGCATGCAAAATATTTATGGCTGATTGATTTAAATGAAGTAGCCTTTTCTCTTCTAAGACCTGAGAAACCATTGTGCCATTTATTTCAGTTGTTCTCAGTAATTTCTCCTTGGGAGAAGGGGAAAAGTTATAAATACTTGATTTCAGAATTACATTCTGATGATGAGTCTGCTTAATTTGGGCAGTCAAAGGCAATATATGTTCACAACTGCAAATACAGCTAAATGTATCCTTTTAATCTGCTAGCTCTTTTTGTGGATGTAAATACCATCACTTACAGCTTTAAAGTAGTTAGAACACTTCAGTAATTTGTTACTGCTTACTAAGTGCTTGGTATAGGTCCTGAAGTAATTAACAGAAAGGGTTTGGGGTTTTTCTTTTGGTTGGTTTTAAATAACATCATAATCCACAGGTTCACTAAAAGACACCGCTAACGTGAATGCATGGCAACAACATGGCCAGAAAAGCGTAACTAGGTTTACTTTAGGCTGCTGCTGGAATCTTTAGTGACTTCAGTGTCTTATACTCCAGGGCCAAAACTAGTACGTTGTTGTGCAAGTGGAAATCACTGACATGTACCAGTCTTTCTGCGCTGATTGTGCCTCAACGACTAAACTCAGTGCCAGTAGATACCAGAGCTAACAAAGCTAAGTAAAAATATACTCTACTTCGTCACCATTATGTTTCATACCGCAGACTATGTAACCTACAAGTCACTGGTATGTTACGGTCCATTTCTTTTGGAAAACTATGTAGAATGTTAAGCAGAGAGAGAGGATGCAGTTCAGCATGGAGTAATAGAGTGTACAATGAACTTTGTTTCACAGCTTTCGAGTGACCATACATACACTGAGTCAAATCATCACAAACCATATGAAAGGGGGATGAGAAGCACAGTTTAAGGTAGTTGCATCAGCTTGGTCATGACCCTTCATTTCCCAAATGGCTGCCGTTCTCAAAATGCTGTTACTAGTCCACTTTGCCTAAACCTTTTACTTTTCAGTAGATGGTTTCTAGTAGGATGGCTGAGGCTCCACGCACTACGTGACTACTCCCATGCTCGGCTCCGCAATAGCTACAACTTTACAAACTTCTTCTAGGGCTCACAGTATTCTTCCTGAACATGGTCCTTCATTTATTTGTAAGGTTGCACCAATTACTCATTTTCATTGTGAAGGGAATGTGGATTTAGAATTACGATAAAGCTTTCTTTGGTTTAAAAAAAAAAAAAA
>VXBO01001756.1:340943-408060 GCA_013400135.1 Rhinoptilus africanus | reverse complement strand
AAAAAAAAAAAAAGCAAAACCCAAACCATATCAGTCTCACAGTCTGACTCCTCATCAGATAATCACCATTAATAGGTGGGAATTCATGTTGCTGAGTGAATGCTTTCACTCTTTGCATGTAATGCTGTTTCTGAATGAGTATTTTATCAGAATCATTTCTGCTTGGTTGCTAGCAAAACAAGCTCTCAAGATTAAATAACATTTTGAACCAAAAAAAATTTTAGCTGAACATGACTCTCTTCATTTGAAATATTCGTAATACCTTTAACATATGAATTCTCTGACAGTGCTTAAAAAGATACACCAATATGTTCCTCTCTTGTCCGTTGGTTAGTAAAGCTTATTGTTTTGCATGAAAAGTGTTTGGAAGAGTAGATTAATTGTCAAGTATGTGCACGATGTGAGAGAGAAAAGTCTTTGGGTTTTTTCCAGATTGAGCAGGGACTTGAATTAGTACCCTTGAAGAGGAGACAGTTATGTTAACAGTAGCCTAATGCTGACATTCTCATAGATTGTTTTCTGTCAAGATTTTGGATTTTACTGTGTCTTTTTTTTTATTATTTATGAGGATTGGTTAGCTTCAGATACAGAAAGCGTCTGGTGGTGGCCTTTTGAAGAGCGAGGGAGCTCACAAAAGAGACAAATTATCTGAGGAGTTTCATTATTCCTATTCACATCGCTTTCTCAGCCGATAGCAGCTTTAACAAGCTGCTTTTCATCAAAATGAGGATTGTGACTAACAAAGTGGGATGCAGAAGCCCAGGCTCTGCAGAGCTGTGGGTCTGACTGCTGCCTGGCTTTTTTTCCTGCCACGCTGCATAAAACATCAGCTGTTCTCCTCAGCCACTTGCAAAAGGTCCAGAAAGGAGCAATGTTCACAAAAGTCAGAAGTTCCCTGAGACGGCAATAAGTGTATTTGTTGATTAGCAATTATCAGGAGTCAGGCAGTCTCAGAATGACGAGCACTGAGTGCGCCGACATGGTCTGTGAGCAATTATATCTCTGCTGGTTTTGGTAGGGATGCCCAGCCTGAAGTCTGGGTGTCACGAATACGAGCCAGGGCTTTTTGTGATTGTGTCTCGTTGCTGTCTGTGTGAGTGGCTTATTTATACTAGCTGAAACTTCTAACAATGGCTTGAAAGACGTTTCTTTAGAAGCCTGTAGCATCCAGGAGAACTTCGTGTTTTCCACTTGTTTAATGGATTTTAATTGTGCATGTTAGGTTGATATTATGTTCATAGAAAGTACTAAGTTTCCCCCTGTAATTCCAATAAAGTTAGGAAGAAGCAGATATGTAAATCTCAATGAGGACAGTATTATTACATATAAGCCAAGCTAATTACTGAAGCCTTCAATGAAGCAATTATTAATAATGTCGGCGTGTTTAATAAGGAAACTTGAGCTTTGAATTGGTTAGACAACCTAGACTTGTGGATGTATATCTGACTACATGAGAATTTTTTATGAATGAATTTAAAGGCAGTTGGGTTTTTGTTGGGGTATGCTGTGTTTGTTAGGGGGGAAGTTGTGTGGTGTTTGGGGTTTGTTTCTTTCAAAATGAAACCAAACATGTCAGACAAGTTCTGATGTCTGAGGTTTACCAGCTCTCTATGCTTTTTATTACTGATGCCTTATTCTGTGATTCCAGTCTAACCGTCAAGCCTCCAAACCTGACAGGCAGCAGAGGCTTCTGTCACAGCAGTGTGCTGAGAAAGGCAGGGAATCTAATTCCATGAAACTTGCTTGGATGAGGATGTTGGGGATAAAAGGCTGAGATGCAAAATAGTTGTTCACCTGCAGAGGGTAGCCAGCTATTACATCAGGTAATCAGAGCTAGGGTTGCTCTTGCAGATTGTCTGCTTGAATTGGCAAGAAACATCGCAATTTTCTTTCTGGTGGGTCTGAAGGGTATCAGTCTGGGATAGCTGGATATGAACTAATTATAATCTAAACAAATAATAGTAGTAATCATAGTATTGTGTTCTGCTATTTAGGAAACTTATTTTGCATAGTGTATTCCTCTATTGTCTCCAAAAAAGAAAACAAGAATAAAGGTTTTGAGGTGCGATAGCTCCTGAATTTCTCTCTAAATACAGTACTTTTTATCAGGTCACTTATTTCCTTATCGTTCTTTAGATTTTTTTTCTGTTCTTTTGGTTCTTTCTTACTTGAGACAGCTCTCATGCTGCTGATTCATCTGTGTTATTTCTGACTGACCTCACAAAGTGCTTTTTCTTTAGCTCACTGATTTTTGTCAGTTCCAGTAAGAATATCTGAATAGTTTATATATGAATTAACTCCAGCTCTTTGTGTCTAGGGACATTCATTACAGTTTTCAGTGCCCATGAACAGTCATAAAAGCATTTAACAGTAATGCAAATTTGAATTTAGTTGACTAGGTAATAAATCACTCTTTCGTTTTTTCCTCCCTTTTATCTTTTAGATCTCTATTGCTTTGCTGTACAGCAGACGTACATTTTATTTCCTGTTGCCACTCCTGCCTGATGCAGCTTTAGCAAACCTCTTTACGTTTGTTTTCATGTTAATAACCTCTTTCCTGGTGATCAAAATACTTGATCTGAGACAGGTCTTTATTATTATTGTCACTGATATATAGAAGGCTCTTTCTAAGGTTTTTCTGGTTGCATTTTTTTACATCTTCATGGATTTGCCTCTGCGTGGACTCTTAACTAATTTTGCATTTGGGAACACTCCCTTGAGCACAGACCTGCCAGCTCTTGCGGGACGTGCCACATCTGCCTGGGAACCATTTTGTTCACTCTACTGGAGCAGGATGAGGAAGCTGCATTTCAGTTTCCCCCTTTCTCTCTGCTTTGGCCATTGAAGGTGGAAGGGTTTATCTTGGATCAATCATGAACCCTTCCCTGAAGCTGTTAGGAAATCTCAGCCCGATGCCGCACTGCTGCTGAAGTTGAGGTCCCGTACACACATCATGCATTGCAACCGGGAAAACATTTTGCCAAATTGCCGTGCTGGTTGCTGCCCCCCCAGCTCCAAGTGATGCCCATCATGCAGCACCATGCCTTTTTTTGTCCGAGAGGCCTCCAGAAGGGTTTGTAAAGCTGGTCTGGTATAACTCGTCATGGGAAGGAACAGCCCAGCTGCATTCAAGGTCTCGCTTTTCACTTTACGCACCCAATGAGATCTTCGCAGCAGGAACTCTTTCCAAACATTTCTACAGCAGTGGCCACGCTTTAACCTGATTTATTTTTGATGGGCACTATTTCAGTAAACGTGTTAATCGAGTGACACTGCGCCTCTAGCGAACCATGCCTGGATAGTCCTTGTTTACAGAAGAAATGCCGTTTACCTCATCCTCTTCTAGATCAGAGGTAGCTGCAGAAGATAGTGGAGATCCCTGACAAGGTCCTTAGAGCTTGAACTTCTGCTGCTGGTCACTTGAGTCAAACAAATAACATTTCTAGCAGCTTCCACACAGAAGTGTTTCATTATGTTGTCAGGCATTTAAATTGTATTGCCGTTACATACATATGTTTTTAGGGTAAGTGACAGCTTTTTGATTTATGTGTCTTTAAGATTCTAGCTGAAGCTGGTGATGATATGTGACACCAAAGAGGAGAAAAGCTTTCTCACTGTGAGAGCCTAAGAAGGAAAAGTACTCTTTGTTGTTTCTCACAAATCCAAATTAAGCGTTCTGTTGGGCAATGAGAGACATTTTAAGACCGTATAGGAAGAAAGCTCCAAAGAACCATCCAAATATGACTCACCCTATTTAAGAGAAATGTTCCAGCTGTACTTAGAGGTTAGTCTTAGCTGCTTTGAAAATGTACATGCTTGTGTTGAAAAGACTGATAAGTAGTGAGAGGTTCTGGGATCTAAATTCTTCCCAGAATGTTCCTACTTTGAGGAAGGGAGGGAGAGAAGCAAAGCTTTTATTTATGGTAGCTATTGTAATGGGTTTTATGACATTTCCAGGGCTGACTAGAAGGTCAAAGAGGAATAATAATAAAAGATAAAGAGAAAATTATTTATGTAAAAGCTTCAGGGTTTCTCAAGTATGAATTAGGATATACACTCACTATTTTAAATTATGAATCTGTTTCATCAAGTGTCTTCTGAAGTTCTAGATTCTCTTCTTGCTGTGCCATTTGTTTTGTACCTAGAACATTTCATATTCATAAATTTTCTTGCTCATAAATTTGTCTCTTGGGATGTTTAAAATATACTGGAGAGTTTTCAGTCTTTTATGTGCTTTTGTTTAGTTTCAAATGTATGCAATCTATAAGGAAGGAAGTTAGAAATGTATTTTCCTACTAACAGGGAAAGGCTAATCTCAAACCAAAATATTATTGCTTTTGTTTTTTTTCTCTGGCACACTTACGGATATTTAAATATGAAGGATAAAATACTGAAACATATTTCTGAAGTTTCTTTGCAAAAGCTTTTTAACCACAGAATGTATTATTTCCTTAAAACTGATGATGAAACAACATGTAATCTTTTCTGTCAGTATTTCTTAGTGAAATAAAATCTGACTAACCTGGGCTGGCAAAAAAACCCAAACCACCAAAACCCTGAAACCTATTCAAGAAGTAAAGTCGTGGCTGTACTTTTCTTTAAAACTCACAATTTCTTTATACTAAAAGGACTGTGAAACCACAAGAGCCGTGCTTCTGAAGTGAAACATTTTTTCTTCCTTACTGCAAGATGCACGCAAGTAAACAGCAGATGTTAAAATTTTCAGACATTTAAGACATCAAAGTTTTCTTCCAGTAATATATATGGGAGATTTAAATAGATATCTCATTTTAAAATCAGCAGGAGATATCTGAGAAACATATTGCCAAGAAAGAAATAAGAAATTTGCCTAGTAAAATCCAGTCAATATATGATTGTATGCCAACAATCTGAGAAGAGGGAGATTGATATCTAAGAGCGTTTCGGCAGCATATCTGGTTAATACCTAAATCCAAACACTTTCATTTCTTTCTTCAGAGTAAGTATAATTTCTTTAAGTGAACTGTATTAGTTATGAAGAATATCTATAAGTATCCTGACCGGAGCATTTAGATTTTAACATTGTGAGTAGAACTCCTTTTTCCCTAAGACAATATTAGCGTCTGATTCCCCAGTTCATCTCATAACTTATTCCTGGACTGGCAATTTTAAAATAAATAAATAAATTCAATAGAGAGATTCAGTCTTGTTTCAGACTATTCAATTGGGAGAGTATCTACCCTGTCCCCTGGTATTTTTTTTCCATGAGGTTAATTACCTATGCTGTTTAAAGTTTGCTGTGAATCAGAGTACAGCTTATCAGAAGAACGCAGATCTCAACTGCTTGTATTTTTTTTTGTTGTCCCTTAATGTATTTTTTTCCTAAGCTGTATTTAAAGAGTGGGCCAGAAGGGCAGAAACAAACACACATTTATTTCTGTCTTAGAACCTACCATTTGATCTTTTATTTTCTTTTAGTGGTGTATAGAGCCAGTTAAAAGTCTTGCCGTTTAGAAGTGTGTCCCATTGATCTTTTGGAACAGCGCTAGTTTGGACCTTCAGTTCTCAGCCAGAGTTTGGCACCACGCTGATCGCTTCTGTGCTGTGTAATGGATTTGTCACAGCGGTATTTATAAAGAATCTTTTCTTGAAAATAAAAAGACATCTTCACCCCACTTCCCCTCCCAAAAAGAGGAGTTAAAGGAAAAAAAAAAAAAAAGTAGACTGAAAAAGACACTGCCAAACTCTGTGGGAAGAAGAGAAGCAGAAAATAAAGTGGGAAGGAAATTTGTTAAATCCGGTGCTTATGTAACAGCAACAACTTCACTAAATGGCGATATTGGACGAGATAAAAAGCATCTGGCAGTTCATGCAGGTTTTCAAAACTAAAAATGTTGTAAGCAAAAAGCTGCTGTTTCTCTAAAAATACAGTTTTACAGTGATTCTGGCTCATTGAGTATGGAGATATATGTATGTTGATAAACTAGTGCTGCATTTTAAGAAGTGGCATCACAACCACAGAGGAATTTCTGCTTAAATGCCTAGTTTCTAGCTTTCATGTAAGAATATACATAACCCATTTCCTTTACACTGTCACTCTTCTTAGAAGCACATGGATAATTATAATTGTAAATAAGCATTATATAATTGAAATATAAATCAGCATTAAAAATTTTAAAATTAGTTTCCCTTTGAATGCATTCATTTCTGCTCTATTATAAATGATGGATTAATTTCCATTCACTCCTTTTAAATACCTTTGAGCAAAAGCAGTGGTTTCACTGCTTAAAATCCTAACTTCCAGCAGCAATATATTTCTTCTTGTTATTTAATTACTGGTATGGTGCGAACTTTCGTATCTTACCCTTAAACTTTATTTTCAGAGGTAAAAAATTATAAAACCTTTGCAAATTCTTTGGTCTATACATTTTTTTTTTTTGCTCGATGTATTAAAAAAGATTGATAGTAAATAGAGCTTAAAGCACACTTAGATTCTGAAGTCCTCACCTTTTGCTAATGAAAGATTTCAAGTCAAATAACACGGTAAAAGCTCAGTCAGGCCAACTGTAATGTAGCAAAACTTGGATTTAATCTTGAAAGACTCTGCGCTTACAGGACCTTTTGCATCGAATTTTGCCCTTTACAAACCCATTACATCACAAACAGGTCGTGCTGAGTGCCACAGGTGAGCATATTTATCCCAGAAAAAACAGATTTGGGATGTTGCATCTAGAATAGCACAGGAAAAACTGAGAAGGTCTTGGGGTGACTGAATAATCTTCTTTGAGGTATAGTCAGGCAAAAGAGTTGGAGGAGGCTGAACTGTGTATTTCTACAATGCACGTACGTGTTCCTCTAGGCCTATACGTACCTTGTTTGTGGTACTACCACTTCCATTACCATGATCTGAACAAACCTTCACATAAAGGACTTGGGTCTTGCTTATCAGGGCTACTGCTCAAACGTTTGCATGTTCATAAGCAATCCACAGTCAGTTTTCTGAGGATCCTGAGCCTGAAAATATTTGTAACGGAGAGAGTTCCAGAGAGGTGTGTTCTTGTTTTGTGTAAGGGTCTCAGGGTTTAACAGCAGAATTTTCAATAGAGTTTTATGTTCTTCCTTGCATCCTCATGCAGGATATATTTTGATTCTCTGGAGAGAGATGTTTCCAGAGACAACCTTCCCGACAGAAGGGACTGATCTTTCCAGTTACTGACACTACATGGAATTTCAGAACAGGGAGAAATCCAATATAACAAATACTGATATCGTATCAAGGTGCCTTTGAGGTTTCTTGTTCAGACAGTTCAGTGTAACTATTCTGCTACTATTTTACCCGGGATGAGCTTTCAAAGGCACTGCATTCAAAGGCACATTGCACTTCTCAACTTAATAATCACTTCACTACTTGGTAAACTGTTTTCTATGGAAGAAATTTTGCTTCCCAGATACCCCATCTCCCAGGCAATCCAAAGCAATGAATGCTGAATGCTACTGATGAGCATTGCAACATAGAAGTCATATTTCCTCGGTGTGTTCAAGGCAACAGTGAAAGTGTGAAAAAATTAATACATTTGTAGTTCCCACTGTTTTACGGTTTTGCATGAATGATCACAAAATATTCTTATGAACTTGTAATTATAAATACACGTGTCTATATGTTACTGATAGCAGTCACACTTGTTTGAAACATTAGCCTTCATAACTATTTCGGTCCTGTTTGGTGAAACAGTAACTAATTCCAAAGTTACAGTATTCATAGTCATGTGCTGTATTTACAGAAAATTGGTTTTATTGCATTATGAAAAACATGTAACTGGCACTTGATTTGCAAATTTTTTTTTAATCCTGTATTTTGGAGGAAAGATTTTGTGCTAATGGTTGTATGTAGTATCTCATTATTTAGAGTGGTGTGGACACCAGCACATCTAAGGTGCAAAAGCCAGTTTTGTTCAAAATATGAAATCTTGCTTCATCTACAAATTTGGGGTTTGTTATGGTTTTTTCACAATCTCAGACTTGTCTTTTCTTTTTTTCCTTTTAGTTTATCAGAACGCCTTAAAGGAAGTTTGTCAGTTCCTAACTAGAGATGCAGAAAGGCTACAAGTGACTGGTAAGCTTGCAGTAACTTCTGTGAGGATTGTACTGGTTACACTGGGACACAGGTATGACCAGAGTGGTTTCAGCAGTTCTTCCTTTCCCGTTACCTTTTCTGTTGTGCTCCTCCTCGGAGGTGACGGATATGAAAAGTCACTGCCTGTTGCATTAATGTGATGATAGTCATGATGCTCTACTTACATTAGGTCATTATACGATGCACATTCTAGCCTTTCTTTCGCTGTGAAAACGCCACTTGTAAAGGAAGCCAGAAAGGCGCAGGGTAGATGGGGGCTGTGAACATTCAGGACGTAGCTGGAAGTAGAAATGGTCCTTATTGGTGTATGGCATTTCATTAAAGAATGAACATGTCATCAAATCCCAGCAAAACAAAATGGATTCAAACAGGAAGTGTTTGGGGTATCAAAATGTAGTTACAAGTAGAGAGTGGCTGGGAAATAGTAAAAGGCTCAGCAGAGTACTGTAGGGATAATGTTTTCTGGTTTGTTTTGCCTCATGGTTTCAAAGTTCTTGTCATTCTGTTGGGGGAAAATAAAACAGCACGCCATGTTTTCGAGTAACAAGATCTGTCATTGGTACAAGGTGCGCACAACCAGATTCTGTGTTTTAATATAAAAAAAAAGTTTAAAAAGTCTATTCATTTAGGATAAGTAACAATGAAGAAAGGCTTTATTCCTGTTGGAGCTGGTCCAGAGGAGGGCCACAAAAACGATGAGGGGGCTGGAGCACCTCTCCTGTGAAGAGAGGCTTGGGAGAGTTGGGGTGGTCCAACCTGGAGAAGAGAAGGCTCTGGAAGTACCTTATAGCCCCTTCCACTACTTAAAGGGGGCCTACAGAAAAGGTGGAGAGGGACTCTTGATCAGGGGGTGGAGCGATAGGACAAGGGGTAATGGTTTTAAGCTGAAAGAGAGGAGATTTAGATTAGATTTTAGGTAGAAATTCTTAACTGTGAGGGTTATGAGGCACTGGAACAGGTTGCCCAGAGAAGCTGTGGCTGCCCCATCCCTGGAGGTGTCCAAGGCCAGGCTGGATGGGGCTTTGAGTGCCCTGGTCTGGTGGGAGGTGTCCCTGCCCAGGGCAGGGGAGGAGGTGGACTAGATGACATTTAACAGTCCCTTCCAACCCAAATCATTCTATGATCTTTGTCAGTATATTTGGGGAATATTTAGCAGGTTGGTATTAGTTGATACAGGCAGAGGAGCAAGGAACAATGGGCAAAAATAGAAACAGGAGTGTTTATACCGGCAGCTACCTTCTGCTTTGTAATGGAGGTTCACACCAGATAAAACAAACATTTTCCCGGTGAGGACAGCCAGTCAGTGCAGCAGGCTGCCCAGGGAAGGTATGCCGTCTCCATCCTTGGGGTTTTTCCAGACCGACCAGATAAAGCCCTAAGGACTGGCTTCCAAGCTGATCCTGCTGCGAGCAGCCAGGTGGACTAGAGATCTCTTCCCATCTTCCCTCAATTATCCCAAGATCCTTTGGAGCATCTGTTCAGCTCTATCATGAACAGTTTTTGAGGTTTGTTAATAAAATAGGAAGAGATGAATGAAAAATTACGAAACCTAATTAGGTTGGAACACTTTTTTTTAAATGGGGATAAAATCTATAGTTTTATGTGTTTTATTTATAAATAGAGAATGTAAATGGTAACTTGATTGGAGTACGTCCATACTTATTACACGGGAGGGGAAACTTTGATAATGTGTTCTTCAATCCAGAAGACAGAAATACAAGATTTGAGGCTGGAAGCAGATCATAGGTATATTGAAATCAGATATTAGATGTTCCTAAAAGCAAAATAAAATTAAAATGAGGTCATTTAACTGGAAAGCTAACTAAGTGGTTTGGTTGATTGGCCATCACTGGTAATTTTAAAATCAGGTTCAGATGCTATTGCTAAATGAAGTAGTCTGATTCAAATGGAACTAAATAGAAAAGTCATGTGACGTGTGTTATGCAAGAAGATGAATTAGATGAGTACACTGAGTACCTCCAGTGCTCTAATTTATGGAAATGAAAAATAATTCAGTCCAACCTGACAGTGATGCCAACCAACACAGCACTTTCTTTGGCTTGGGATGATTTTGAAAAATCTGATTACTTCCTTCCTCTAAGAAACAAGGTTATTTAAGCAAGTGGGGTGTCCAGCTTTACTGGCATTTAATGCTAAAAATGCATGGGGTTGCATTACACCCGTGACAGTAGCAGCAGCACACACAGACCAAGAATCTGGCTGTGAATATGTAGAAAAAAATGAGGGTAAAAACTAGATTTCTCTAGTTCAAGAGAGAGTGAGAGCTAAACAAAATCAAATAACTGTGAAGGGCATTCTATTCCTTTCCTTCCTCAATCTAGGCTACTTTTTTTTCCTATCCTTGGAGCCATTAATGATCACAATCAATAGTAAGCTCATGGTTTCAGAACTTTAATGTGTTCTCAAGGAAAAATAATTACTACCTAATTTATCTGGAAATACCAGAGCATATTGAATTTTTCAGTAAATTGTAGACATTGTTTTGTCAGAGCATTTTGCTTGGAAACATAGTAATACGGTTTATGTCAATTCCAAGAAATATTTTGATCAGTAATCTGAATCATTGAAATCAAACTTTCCGTATAAATCCCAAATGATTCAGTTTAACAATCCAGGAGCACTACAACAAGCTGCTACAAAATTTCTGTGATACTTTTACAAATGTGTAACTCCATCCTCTGACAGTCTCAGGATGTCCCTAATCTGTGCAAAGCTATGATGTGTAGACCTACGTTCAGGTCCCAGTCAACAGACAATAGTAACTTGTAGATAGGATATACCCGTCAGCCCGGTACTAAATTTGATCTGATAAGTATAACTACAACCTTTAACTGGTCTGTATAGGTCTGAGCTGAAATGGCAGTACTGCTTCTGGGTTAGACAGCCAGGTGGTGCTGCGAGGATAACTGGTGCCGGCTCGGTTCCATGCAGTGATGTATATGCGCATATTTGTATGACCTCCTCCATGGAAAAAGGAAAAAAAAAATATCATCTGTTTTCATGAAGCACTATAAGCTTTAGAAACCCATGTTTGGAGGTTGTTGCAAAAAGAAAAAATTTGTTCTAAGAATTTAAAAGAAATTCAAAGGATTTCTTCAAAATACAGATAAAGGTTAAAAATGCTAAACAAACAGGTGACACTCCCTGGTTCCAGTGCCTTTCTTTTGCTTATTTGTGTCTTTTTGTATCCATTTTACAGATACGAGGTTCATGTCTTAAAGTACTACCTGTAGCTCATAAAAAGAATTAGTCTTACAAACTTGGAAGAATGAAAGAAGTAGGGGCAGATGAGAAGGAAACAAGTGCAGAGTGCTGCCTGTGTTGCCTCCCTGCATTAAAACCCCATGTCATACAGCTTTTACTATATGCGTTCAGTATAATTCTTCTCTTTTGCCATAGCTTTCATGGCTACAGAACCATCAGATACACACTTTGAGTAATTGCGTAAATGTTAAACAAGCAGGGTAGGGGTCACTGGGTTAATTATTTATCCTGTATCCCTCTGGAAAAGGAAAACAACATAAACAACTTTTATTCATCTACATGAGGCTGCTACTTGTACATAAACTGATACAGCCTCTGCCATTGATAGGGCTGAGTGGGGTGTAGCATCACATGAAAATGAAAAGCTGTAACAGCGAAAGGAAATTGCATGAATCTCATTATCATGAGGATAGCACTCCAGCAGCACTCAACAGCGCTCGTATTTGCTGATGGGGAGATGAACATTTTGTCTCATCCGTTTTTAAGTCGGTCTTTTTATTTTTTCTTTTTTTCTCCAAACTAGTTAGAAAAGTGAGTTTACACCTCCTGCCCCGCAAAGGTAAAAAGTTAGAGGATGTTGTATTCAAACCAGACATGCTGCTGGGGCTGCCTTTCAGCCCCTGTACTATGGTTTTCCTTCTTCACATGAAACCAAGGTAAAACTCTAGTCTAGGCACACCTATTATAATTTGCATCATAACAGAAATGAGAGAGTTCAGATGCTTTTATTTCAAAATTTTAAAAAATCAGCATCTCCTTCAATTGCGCTGAAATTTGGAGCTCCTGTGGGAGAGCTGGGTAGGTTTGCGTCCCAGTGTTTTGATTAAATGAGCAGGAAGTTCCTGATAAGCAAAGGAGCAAAATCCCCTCCCCCAGATTTATTTATTTGCTCATTTATTTTCCCGTGGATGACAGAGAGCATGCCGGTGTAGGCACACCTGGAGAGCGGGGCAGAACTCGCACTGAGACCCGCGCGGCTGGGAACCAGCAGCAGACTGGAAGCAGCAGCTGATTTAGTGCCGCCAAAAATCCGAGCCTGCCCCAGATGGTCTCATGTGCGGAGGCTTACGCAATTCCCACCTGACACCTACCACCTTCAGGGGGATCAGCACTGAAAACAGCTTTCTACAAAAGGATAAGTAGTCTCAGTAGGTGTGAGCCTAGCCTAAAACCAGATGGGCAGTCAGGGTAGCCAAGAGCTTTGTAGCCTGCTGGTTTTCACGTGGTGCGGGTGACTCGAAGGGATGTGCAACAGCTGTTGAGCCTCATCCTTCTGTATCTCCCCACCAGCCAGCATCAAATTGCATCCAAATACTGACAGGAATCCTGAAAGGAAAAAGGGATAACAAGCATCTGCCTGAGGCCCGGGTTTTCAGGATGGTATGGGAAAGTGTGATCTAAGCACGTGGTAAAACTCAGAAGGCACTGTGCTTTAACAAGAAAAGCAAGTGGTGTGTTTACCTTTGAAGACATTTGGAAAGATTGAAGGAGGATTAAGAGGGAAGAAGCAGGGGAGAAGTGGTTTGGATTGCTAGAAAGGAAGAAGGATGGGGAGGGCTGAGTAGGAGGGGAGAGAGGAAGGAGAAGCAGCTGCTCAGCAGTACAAGTAGTGGAAGAAGTTAGAGGTACAGGACTCATCTGTTTGAGTCCCATCTTTTCCCATTTTTGGTCTGGAATATGAGTAGTCTGTTCCTCTGGTATGTTTATTCCTCTTTGGTATGAGCTGCAGGTGCAGGAGGGTAATGGCGTTATACAAGAGGAGAGTATTTCTTCCCAGGCCCCCAGTGTGGAGTTATTGGTGAGGCTTGTCAGGAGGACAAGGAGGATTGAGAGGCAAGGGGGAAAGCAGAGCACTTTGAGTCCTGTAGAAGAATATGAAAGGACGTTTTAGCCCCTTTTTTTGTCCCTGATCATTATCTTGGTTGTGTCTTCTGAGAAATCTTTCTACAACTTGTGTTCAACCCTTGCTAGTTTTAGCTTGCAACTTATGAATTTCCTGTATCAAAACTGGTACCCACAGAAAATCTTGCCCGTCTACGTTAACTGCATCAGGGCAGATTTCACATCCTCAAAGATGGATGTCTCAGTTCCAAAATAAATTCTTGTGTTAGAGAGCTTTAAACGTAGCAGAAGGTTTATTCAGAGTTCCTATGTGTAATGAATGCAGTGCTAGGGAAGAAAAAAGGCTTAAAACTACTCTTTGTATGACTAATTGTTAATGACCCCGGCTGAAATAAACTAATCAATAAATACACATACTAATTTTGAAGTTTAATATACTCTTGTGTTCACAGTCAATTTTCAACATGCAGTGTATTAAAGGAGAAAAGTCTAAAGCTGTTCTTAGCATGACCTATTGTTGGTGACAACAATGAAATGAAAATCTTCAGTAGGTGTATTATATACTTTGGAGGTTAATAACTACTCAGTACGCATTCTGTAAAGTAGTTGATAAAGATTTTTCTCTCTTCTTTTTTCGGGGGGGAGGGTGGGGTGGGGGGAGCTGCTAGTCTATAGGGTCCTTTCTCTACACCCACTCTGAACACATTTAGGCATGTAATACCTGGTATTTTCAATACTGTCAGGCAGGGAGGTAGGCATATAATATGGAATACCGTAGCATGAGTAATTTATGCCCACAGGTAAATTTGAGTCCCAAAATTGCATTTGCGAGCTTATAAGCCATTTTCCTTTGAAAATATGGTTGACTTTCATGAAACACACTTGTAATTGTGCCCCCAAGCATGCGTAACTTGTTCTATTCTGGAAACTCCAAGAAAAAAACAAATCCTTTGTATTGACCGAGTATGTGAAGTTATGTTAGAATGAAGCCCTACTGAGACCTAATCTATCCAGTCTCCTTTTGGCGTAGTGCAAAGAACCACAGCGTACTCTCAGATAAGTAGGATCCCACTGTGATTTTCTAGGACTCTGAAAAGAGACAAATCCTTACCTCAGAAATTTATATTAGTGGAATGTACAGAAGTAGGGGTTGATTCTGGCTGAGAATATGGCAGATGCCATTCATAATTGCAGTCTGTCCCTTTTATCAATGCAGTTTCATTGTCTATAAAACAGGAGAGTTTAAGTAATGCTCTGCATTTCTTTGAGATCTTATCCTGTAATATATTTATATATCATACTTATCCACAAACATTTTCTAATTACTAATACTGTTTTCTTAAGTAATTCTTTTGTAACTGCTGCAATGATTTGTTGTTTAATACCATGTCAACTCCAAGAAAATTAGTTTTCTGGAATTCTGTATTTGATAAATCCACAATGTGGTATCCCCAAGGAAAGCAGGAGAAGACAAAAGTAACTAAACCCTTCACAAGTTAAGGGTCACGTTTGTATTAGATAGGAAAAAAATAAGCATCAGTAGATGAACCTCTTCTTTTCCCAGTCCTATTGATCAGTACTAGGAAAAATTAGTCTTTAAAAAAAAAAAAATCAGCTTTAGAAAAATATCAGAGAGTTTTTCTGAAATGCCTTGTTTGTTTTTTGTTTTTTTTTTAATTGCATAGATCTATAAAGGCAAATAATTGGAAACTGACCTTTTCAGAGTTTATGTCACACTGTGAAACTATTTGGTACCCACCAGTTTTATTGCTAATTTTCTTATAAGACTTACAAAAATTACTTCAAGAAAATTAGGTATGTAAGGAAAGGCAGGGAAAAGGTCTTTGCCTCTGCAATACAAACCACTTATTTTATCATCTGTAACCCAGATTTCTCACTTGACAGCTTTTTTGGCATGCTTACTAGCGTTTACCACGCGTCACAGATAAGAAATCATAGCACTACCTATTAACAAATTTTGTGCATGTTTGTCTTTTTTTTTCCTGGTTTTAGATTTGTTCTCTGGCCTGAAATATTTTATGTTGGACATAATCCAAATATACTACGACATTCCAGAAAATAAGTTCAGCAGAAATGCAAATTTAACAATAAAGGGAAAAAATCCACATTGACTATCTTTTAGTAAAAAATATTTTGTGTTCTCTGATGGTATCCATCCTCTACACTGATTGAAACATAACAAATTTGGAACTGCACTTAGGTGATTATTGCGAACCTGATTTGTAAAGGGGAAAAAAGCATATACTGAGACAAAAATCAACCTCAGATTCACATTTTCTGTATTTCAAGTGCTTCAAACCTTCACATATAGATTATATATTTCTCTTACATGTAAAAAGTCCAGAATTCTGCCTCCTTTTTGCCATTTGTAATTCCTTGGTTTTATGTAACTCATCTGGATGCAACTCTCTGATTTAGTTTTTACCTCGACTTACACTTGTACAATCTCGTTGAAGTTGCATGGGTGTAAGTTAGGGCAGATCCACCCTGCTGTCCTATAATTTTCTAAGCTGGTTCTTGATAGAACGGGGCTCTAATCACTGCGTTTCCTTGGATTAGTTAACCAGGAGTGATCTTCAAAGTCTTCTTTCAGTAATGATGCATTTATCCCGGGGCAACTGGCTGAACCTCTCTGCCTGCGCGTTTGTAAACTGGTGATGAGTCTTTACCGACTTCTTTCATGGAGGCTTAAATAGTTAAGAGTTTCTGTGGTTTAAACGATGGTTTAGTCCTTTGAAAACTGAAGACAGTTTGTAAGTATTAGCGGAAGGGGTCTGCTTCAGCCTGTGAGAGTGGAGTGTGACTGCGCAGGGAATAAACTAACTTGCCTTGCTGTCTATGTGGTGTTAAATTGGATAGGAGTTTTCCTGGGTAGCTTGGACCGTATGGAGAAGTATTATGTCACTACATAGATATATAGGCATCTGATTGTATGTACATGTATCTCTCTATATATCTATACATTTAAAAAATCTTTTTCTATAATGGCGTGTGATATGTTCTGTCAATTAATATTCCAAGTTTAGAAATAAAAAGTATATTAAAAATATACTCTTATTCATCCACTTAAGTTGCCCTGCTGGCTTTATGGAAAGTGGATAAAAGTTGGGAAGCCAGTTCCGTAGAATCTCACTGAATTTCTAAATCAAGCTCCTGTTAATTTCCAGGTGAAATCTACACCCGCCCCAGAGATGAGACTACATGACCTAGCATAGAAAAAGCAAAGAACGCGTACAAGTTTCTGAGAGACAATGTTCAAAGAAGCTACTATTGAAAGAGAACAACAAAGTAGAAATTCACTAGTGGTGGGTAACATTTATCAGCTGGCTAATATGACAATAGGAAAAGATCAGAGTTAAGGTGAAATCTGGCTCCTAAGGAACAGGTAACACTCTGGTCCTGAAGTGCATGACTTGGCATTAAATATCTTTCAGTGTTATTCAACTATCGCTCTGAGGATAGCAATCATGGCAGCGGTGGTCATCTTGATGCTAAAACACAACCTCTTTTGATTGTTTACATTTTTGTGTTAAGCTGATGTTTACTAGGAAGACAAATATGAGTATTTTTCCGTTCAGTATGGCAGGTAGCTAAATGTATGTGTACTTGCGTAACAGTGAATGCAAATTGGTAGGGGGAAGGGCACATGTGGAGAATAACAAGCTTATAAACCCGTGTACATGTCAGAAACTGGAAATTCAAGGGTGACATCTAAAATACCACACCCAAAGCAGAGCAAGGCATTTAAGTGAAGAGCTGCCTTTACATTCATCCCAGTAACTGATTTCAAGGTTTTCCTTCAATTTGAGCAGAGCAGGAGACCTGCTATGCAGTGACGCTATTGTTGCAATGATAGCATAAATATATTATAAAGAATACGTTGACACATTTCACAAGCAGTATCGAATTGGTATCTCTTGGTTGTCTGTGTTGGCGATGTAATATGAGCGAAGTTTCCTTTTTTAAGTAAGTGCTGTTTAGTGAGAAGCCAGCAACAGTATTTCCTAAAACATTTATTTCTTTCAGTTGCTAACCTAAAAAGAGAATGAAACAATTTAAATGCAATTTTGTGAGAACAAAATACAGCCAGAATAAGAAATTGTAAGTCGAGTTTCATCCTAGTGCGATTTAAAATAGCTGAATTATCAACCACTCAAAAAATCCAGACTGATGATGGGAATGGGCACAGAATTTTAAGTGTGATGGTGCTGCCAGATTGATACTGAATTGCTACAATCATGACAGAGAATATACTCAAGCTTTCGTTCAACGGAATAATATTTGCCTGAAATCTGCAAGGGTTTCTGTGATACCCAGAAACGTGTCAGCCACAAAAGCCTAGAACTGCCTTAGGATTGTATCTGTTGACCTTTGCGAGTGAGGGGCTCTCATTTTAGCAATTGGTGCATGCCCACAGACCCGCCCACGGGACCTCAATTCACTAATACTCAAAGCTTTTGTAAAGAGTTTGCTTAAGCAGAGGCATGATCAAAGTCCCCCCCCAAATATATGTGTTTTTCATGGATCCAATTTCAGCTCTTGTTTTGGATCTGCAAAGTTCTAAGTGTGATTTAAGCCTATAAATAACCACAGGAGGTTTTTACCATTGATTTGAGTGGTCTTCAGATAAGACTCTGTGTGCATCAACACATTTCATGCAGCATGTAAAATTCATTTTAGCTTAAAGTTTATGCATAATTTAAACTGAAAAACACCCTGGTAACTGGCTTGTTTATTTTTATCTTCTCTTCCCCTCACCCTCATCTGTGGTCTATGCCTGGTTTTCACATTTTTTCTTGGGATATTTTCTTCTCTAGTGTATAATACTGAGTCTGTTGGGTCTTTGTTGTTGCTGCTCCTTTTAACATCTTTCTTAATCCATTCCACCCTCCCCCCATTCTCTTAAATTACTGTTTCTTCTTTTTACTATCGAACTCATTTTTTCTGTATCTTCTAATAAACAGTTCCTTCCTACTTCTCTCTCCTGCCTGTCTAACCCAGCATGACTAGCTCTCCCTTATCTTTCCATCTCATATGTCATGTTCCACCCGTTTTCCAGGCATCTGCAGCTCTAGATCCCTCTTATGTCTTCTCACAAAAGTACTATTTGTTCTCTCCTAAATGTCTACTTCCAAGTTTCACTCGCTTTTCCACATTTATCTCAATTATTACTTAAATCATCTTGAAAAAAATAAATCTCCTTTACTTGCAAAAGCTCAAAGTTTGTAACTCTCTCACATCAAAATGTCAGTTTAGTCCCTTCTAAATTCCACCCCACCAATCCCGCCTCCTTCTGAGCACACTTACACCATGTTCCTTTACTCCTATATACTGTTTAACACTTTTTAAAGACACAGTTTCCATTGGGATGTTAATCCATAATGTAGAAGTTTAAATTGGTAAAATGGTGATTCTTAGCCGAAAATACATAATCTAGTATTTAATTCCCTTGTGTTCATGCAAACATTACACAGAGCTTAATATGAATCACGATTCTTCTCTGAAGGATCTCCAGTGTTCAAGATCTTTCATTGAAAAACAAAGGATTTATATGGAATGTAAACTCCAAAGAATCATTCAGAAGAAAATACATAGTTATTTAAAATAATATATATTTTTAAAAATTTTGGTTTAACGCTAAGTGTAATCATCCTGGAGAGATCCAGCTTCTTGAGGATGACAAGCCCGTGGTTGTAACAGTCCAGTGGGCCTTTGAGAATGAAGTTTTATAATATACAATTCTGATGTTAGAAAAGCATAAACAACAATGGAAAAAAATCAATGAAATAACTAGCTCAGCTCATCTTACCGTATCAGGAAGGAAGTATTAGGCCAGTCTGAGAGGAATAATGCAGACGTCTATATATAGGTTTGTCTAAAAGGATCTTAAAAAATTATGCAGTACAATTTACTGTTTGCATGCTAGATAAACGTTAATTGCTACATAATACTTATGAGATGAAACTCAGTGGTAATCACAGAAAATGCTTTACCAGTTTCAGCACTGTTGTCTTAAACAAGTTTTTATGTGTGTTATTACACATAACACCCAGAAACACCCACTGATACTGCAAAGCTCCAGAATGTCAGCACTTTCAAAACAATTTGGTTAGCATATTCAAGCAGACTTGATTAGGGACTGAGGCCCAGTTTCTCAAAGGTGATTAAGTACATAACTCCCACTGAAATCAATTTACCTATATATGAATTTAAAATGGCTACAGAGATATATTTTGGTATAAAATTCATTTTATATGTTTGCTCACTACTGTGGCAAGTATAGCAGGGTCAAAATCTGTTACCATAAAGTCTTTCAAGTTTTTTTTAAATATGCAATGTCAGCATAAAAATAAAGAATATACTTCAGGAGACCTGTGATTTTTATAGCGAATTTATTATATTTTATTAAATGATCATAAAAATTTAACTTATATGGGATACAGACATTAACACAGCAGTAATTATAGTTACTTGGCACTTTCAAAATCTTTTTCTCAAGCAGCAGTCCTAGTCAGAACTGTGGGGTAATTTAGCAGAGAAATAATCAAATCAGTAACAAAACTTTAAAACACAATTCTTCTTAGAATTATTCCTGACTCCCTAAATCATTCCGTTAATTTGCACTTTTCTACATATACTTGTTAAAAATGAATTTTAATATAGTGAATTTCAACAGAAATAGCCTATCCTGTGTTCGTGTGTTACGAGTTTCCTTTTACTCTCTGTCATGGCAATCGACACGTTATGTACTGAACAGCTCGTATGAAAATGCAAATGAAAAGTGAAGAGATGGCAGTGAATGAGAACAGCAGCATACAGACATAATGAAGTTTGCTTGTTTTCTGTCTTTGTACTTCAACTGTAGGACCAGCATCTGGAGCAATTGCTCAGGGCTCCATCCTGCTTTTAACTCTTCCTAGAATAGAAGAAAAAAGAAAACCTTCCTCCACTGAAGGAGTTACATTTTTTTGTCTACTTAGTTTTCTATCTTTTAAGCCAGTATTTATTCATGCAGTGACCTTATCTATGATCCAAGGCTGTTTATTTTCCTTAAAAGTCTTTGGTGAGGGATTCCCAAAGTCTTGTGGAATGGTATCTCAATGAGGTGACTCCTTGTGCTCCAAGAGGTTTTTGAAGCAGGGCTTCCGTTTACGAAGAACTGCGTCGACTCTTTCCGTGTGTACTATATGTATCCAAGTGAAGTTCCCAACAGGAATCCATACTGGGATGTGTGTTGTTCAGGATATACGTAAACACAGAAATTGATTAAGAAGTGGCGGGACAACATTGTTGATGATTCAAAGTTCTTTAAGGTAGTAAATGTTGGTACCAGCTGTAAAGAGTTGTAGGACTTTCTGGGGGAATCTGACCTGGAAAATAATGGCAGATGAAATGAATGTCTCTCTTAAGTATTAAATAATGCACATGGGAAAAATAGTGGTAACTTCACACACAAAATGATGAGCTTTGAGGCAAATGTAAATACTTAGGAGCAATGTGAAGACAAGGGACGTGATGCACGTGACATCGTACCATCCAAAGTGTTGCCTCTCTGAGGTGACTGATTTTAACTTGCTCTTTTTTTAGCGGAGCACCTAAAAAAGTGTATAATTATCTTGTAAATGAAGAAACAGTTTTGTCATTTTTGTGTTTTCTGTTTGTGTTGCCTGAAAAGCCTTAGCTTTTCAGTCTGCCATGTTTCTGCTGAGTAGATGAGGCTGGTGATTTCTATGTGGAAAACATGAATGATCATTCCAAAAGGTAAAAAAACCCCCACCAAACTACTAAGTAGAGTCAGAAAAGATTCCTGAAAGCAAAGCTGTAATTCTTCTTTTATAATATTTAATATGTTTAGTAAACTGAAGCAAAAAGGAAAAACAAAAGAAAGAAAAAGAAAAACACAGGAAAGATACTCAAATCATGACCACAAACTTAATGTTCTGGATGATTAATGTCTTGTAACTTCTTGATAGCTGTTATAAAATATTTAAAAACATTGACTACATATAAAAGAGTTGAAAGGCTGCATAGTCTTTTTTTGAAGTTTAATAGTCTGTAGTAAAAGATCTTCCGTTTGCTGGTTGCTTGGGAACTGACATCAATATAGAAACTTTGCAGAAGAGCAAAGTAGGATTTAGAAGGATTCTGGATTCATTTATACTGTTATTCTTAACAACAAAGGATCCACAAGGAAAGTAAACTTCAGACCATCCATCTAACTGTGAATTTAAATACTTTAAGAGATTTTACTGAGAAGCTTAATGGCAGAAAATGTATTAGGTTTTTTTATGATCTATTCTCTTAATCTTTTTTATCATTATTCCTATGAATACATTTTGGATCATGAAGAGAAAAAGGTTTGGCTACTCATTTTGAACTCCTTCCTTGACACAAAAGTTAGCACGGTGGATATTACCCTCTCAAAAATACGCTTTTGGGCTGTGCTAATGGTGTTATGATGCTTTAGGGGTTACCTCTCACTTCTGGCTTATCCCTGCCTGCTTGCAGGAGGAAGAAGGACCTGCTGCTGGCGAGAGCGTTCCCTCCAAAGCATAGCAGTGGGCGTTGCACACATGTTTGTCAACAAGGAGCCTTCTTACAGGGGTGCAGGTGCCACAGACACTATCCAGGGTGCAAACATGACTTAGTTTTGCCCCTAGCAACTACATCCCCAAACACTGGATGGGGAGGCAGGGGGAATGAAGATGAGAAATAAATATTAAAATCATGGAGCTTAGTATTAAGCAAGGCTTAATGAGGGCTTGGAGTTACGCTACTGGAAACAGTTTCAAAGAACTCTGTCAGCAGGGAGTGATTTCAGCTCCCCAAATACGGCCATTGAAAAGCTTAATCGTCTGGTTTAAGCTAATCGCCTTATGTTTTCAGTTACCTGGCTCATTGAATAATTTGGGTGAGTATCTCCCAGCTTTCATAATGAATTCAAGAGCTAACAAACTAGGTAGGAAGAGAGCTGTTGCTAAATGTGAAGCTGGTTTCCCGTAGTCTATACGGTAAGTATAGATTTCACTGTTGTTCTGGGGATTTTTGTACTTGGTAACACACAAACTGCGTTATCTCCGTAATTGTGCTAATCGATATCCAGCCTCTTGGATTTGATCCTTTCTTCTTTTTGGTGATACAGGAGGAAATGCTGATTTAATACAGAGGAATTTTTTGTTTTTTTAAAATATATGCCACTTCTCTTCCCCTGAAGTATAATACAGAGAAAAAAACACGTAAAATGAAATTGCATTGCTATCCATTCCTAAGATCTATTCCACCTTGTCAAGCAAGGGTTAAAAAGTTTTCATATTATGACAGACATAATTGTCTTTTTTTTTTCCTATTTGGTAATATCTACCAGTGTTCCTTATGACCTCCAAGACATAAGCATGGACATTCAGTCCATTTAAGATGACGAATACTAAGAAAAAACCTACTTATGAGAGTTGGTAATCTATTGAACAGAAGGATGGCTGTTAGTAATGGAATAACCTGGTTACTTTGATAGTAAGCGGCAGATGAAATGTCTACATTACTGATTAGTTAACAGATAAGATTTCTTTGCAGAGAGAATTGGGCATTGCAGTCTATTCAAAAGAATGCATTTCAAGGAGAGAAAAGGTGAATACAACTTGTTTCCTAATCGAGGGAGCTGTAATTTCTGACGATTTTAAAAAAAAGGAAAAGAAAAAAGTGGAGATAAATATTTTTAAAAACCCCGAACTTTCACTCTTATTCCATTTTCTGATGTCTTCTAGAGAACCATTCATTCCAAATTCAAAATGAAATGCATTTTAAGTACATTCTTATGAATATCTCAGAATGGATAAGCTTAAATGAAAGCAGGTTTCTATCATTATCGTTACTCTGAAATGTTTGAGATTTTTTTGATGCACCAAGTACCCTTAGGTAGTTGCTTGGGAAGCACATGTAAAAGTACAAAATAATTCCAATGATTGAAAATAAAGTTTTCCTTGAATGAAACATTTTTTTACCCTCTAGACAAATCTTTGCATCCTTTAGGTATGCATTAGAAATGAAAGGATTACGATGCTTATTTGCTGTTTTTACTGAAATCTAGATTGCTAATTAAAACATGACATAGAATAATTGTCTTTCATACTCCTAAATCTTGTGTCTTTGGCTGCTTGAATTTCAAAGAGTACAACAGAGATAAGTAGTTAATTTAATTTTTCCAACTGATTGCTATGCTTGTTACTTGAATAAGCTGCAAAATAACATCAATTTGGGGGTTTGGGGGAATGAGCGCAAAGGTTATGAAATACGGCGTAGTTACACAAATTTATGCAGGTGGATTTCCTTCACACATACTTCTGAATCAGTTTTGAAACAAGATATATGGATATAATACATGGTGAAATCCTCTGTCTACATCTCAAAAGGTAATTCTATAATCTTGCCATTTTCTGGGTTTTTTTTCTTATCTCCTACTTTTCTCATTACCTTTGCCAGTCCTTAGACATTGTAACTGTTGCATCTGAGTCTAAGAGGATTATAAAGTCATCTTAATTTTAGGGTAAAAGGGTGATGGACTACTTTAAAATTTTATAGAAAGAAAGAGAGGACATCTGTAGTTTCCATTTCTCAATGAGATGTTGCAATCGTATCCTGATCATTCATAAAAGTTTGGGTAGTGCTATTAACTATAAGGAGGTTTAGTTGCATTCTGTGTGGGCAAAACAAACGTACAGACCAATAATAAAAAAACCCTGAATCCAAGAGGATATAACAAGTTGGGAAAATCGTTCCTATAAGTCTTCGTTCTGCTAGTTTCTGCTTACACCTTCATTCCTATTCTCGCTCAAGAAGCATGAAGATGCATGCTTAATTCTGCCTGTTTTACGAAACTTAAGCATGTTTCTAAATGAGGATAACTAGCTAAATTCAACGGATTTCCATGAGACTTCAGAATTTTTTTTTTACTTAAAGCACATATTTATGAGCTTTGCTAAATATAGATTTCCTTTTTTTTTTCTTATAAGATTATGCTCTTTATATTTGATGGGGAAGATAGAGAGAATAGGTCATATTGCTGACACGTAATTACAGAAATGCACAGTAAAACAGGCAAATTCTTTGATCAATAAGGCTTCTTATCATTATACAGCCTCTTATAGCCACATCCTCATTAGGAAAGTCATGAATTCAAGTCTTTTATGAGAGCTTCATTGGTACAAAGTATTTATTTCAAGCACTAGTATCGCCAATTATCATTCTGATGCAGTTCAGCAGTGTTGAAAATTAATGCCAGTCACAAGATTTCCTTTGAACTTTCAGAAGAGCAGAGCTGGAGCAGAGTTCTGAACTTCAGAACAGTTTAGGCACCCTCTTTGCATACTATACAGTGCCAGTCTTTGACTCTAGCATGGATAATGGCAGGAAGCTTGAAAATCAATTACCTTTAAATACTGCACAAGGAAATCCTTTTGATTTCTCATCAAAAGCACCTGGGATATGCAGTGTTTAATTGTAATTTAAATGATATGCAAATCTTGTTAAAGGTACCTGAATGAATATATATTGCCTGTTTCCCCTTTTGTAGAGTCGCTAATAGCTACCTGGCTTGTTGAGCATGTTGTCTATAGTCAGCATGCTCCAGGTTTCATGTTTCACATTGGGGTTGGCTCTTGGGCTGTACACAACTTGAGTAGGTCAAGGTGGCTGGCTTATGGCTGTGCTTACACTCACGGTGCTCAAAGTAAGATGTCGTAAGAATTTAAAAAATCCCTTTTAAACACATGCCTGGACTTTAAATATCCTCAGAAAACAGGGCAAAATACCAGCCAGTTGCCCTGTGGATGCAGTAGTTCCTCCACCCATGGCGCCACTAAAGGCATATTGCTTGGGAGGCCACTGCCTTGCAGGGAAGGGTTGTATTTGCAGCACCGAGTCCATAGCATTGGGTTTGAGGCTGTATCCTTTTGTCAGCCCATTCCTGGGTATTTTGGTGGGGAGCTGGGGCTGAACATACTGTGAGCACCAAGTTTTTCTGGTTGTAAATCTGGGCTGTGGAAAAAGTGTCTTCTATGCCACAGACAGAAAGACAATAAGCAGCAAATCAATGATTTGTGCAGAAATAAGTTGGTCAGTGACAACCAAGTTCCTTCTTCACTTGTTTTTCTTCTTCCAAATGAAGAAACAGCACCTTGAGTCTGTATCTGATCTGTGTGTTCCTCCAAGGCTTGTTCAACAGCTCAGTCAAGGCTGGGAGCATTTGCTTTTTTAATATGTTTCTTGAGCAATATGCATCTATAAGGCAAATGAAAAGTTTCTGGCACTAAAGACCTTACAAAGCAGCAAGTGAAACCAGAGACGTTGGAGCCAGAAGCTGAAGTGGCGATTTCCTCTGCCCAGCTACTAATGCCACTTTCCAGCTGGGATGAATCCATGCCTGGCTCTCATCTTCAAAGTGAAAACCCTGCAAAACAGTCTATCAGGTCAGAAAACCACTGATGGCTGTCCTTAAAAAGGTGCTTCAAGAAGAATTGTGTAAAATGCGGAATTAATTTATACTATAAACTCCCACTGGTCAAGTATAACCTTAGGGAAATTCATCTTACCTTTATCAAAATAATTATCCTGGTGCTTGCTCTGGAAAACGGGGTAGGATTTCCTTTAAAACATCTTGGTTTGTGCTTTGTTAAGGTTTCCAATTATGTAAAGAGACTTCAAATTGTTTGTTTTTCTAGTTGAATAATCTAAGCTCCATTTTTCTGCAAAGCAAAGTTTAACCTTTTTATATTCCACAACTATTCACATCCTGTTGCTTAGAGTGTATCTGGGCTACTAGAGAAAGTTTTAGTGCTGAAACCGAAAGACACGTATTTTTTATGTGCTTAATTCAAACATGTCATTTGTTCAATAATTTAGAAGAAGGGTTTATGTAGGGAAAAATAAATATTATTTATCCCTCTGTAAGAGTTTTTTACAGCCATCATCCTTATAGAAAGTGGCTGAGCTCCAGAAATCAATATTTATTTCCAGCATATTTAAGCTTCTTATATAACTAGAACATTAAGTTTATAGAGCTATGTAAAAATATCTGATTTTAAGACTGTGACAAGTGTTTAGTGTGATATAAATATATTTGTGGTGTTTGTGTTATCTCTTGAGGAATATATTGCATGAGAACAGTTGTGAGAGATGAATCTAACAACTTCTAGAAAAAGGTACCCCATTTTATAGTTCTCTAGTAGCTTGCCATAGAAAATATCAGTGAATTAAGTCCATCACCAAAATATAAACAACTTCTGCAAAGGTTCATTGAAATCTCAGATTTATTATCTAATTTTTGAACTATACTGCTAATACTTTTTCGCTGTCTGAAGTTACGGAACTAGAAGTGGGTAGAAATAATGTAGAAGAATCTGGATGATTACGGGTTGGGTTACTTGGAACAGCCATTTTTAAATCGTGCTTGGTCTCGTTATGCTATGCTCATACTTATTTTTAAGGATTTAGTAATTCACTAAAATTTGTTTCTTTAAACTTGTCTGAAAACTGAGACTCCAACAGTTTTTACAGCTCTGGGTTACAGTATTCTTTAAGAGCTTAAGTTGGTGCTGTAGTTTTATGCATTGAAGTTATATTTTCTGAATAAGTGTAATTCCACTTAAAATAGAAGCTGATAGTCAAGCTCTCATTATAAATTTCCCCCCTATTATTGATACTCTTTTATGCAGTTTTGTTCAGGATTGACCTTTCTCTTTTAGTTCTCAGTAGGTTAGCATGAAATGTATATTTTACAGCTATGACTTGGACATATAAGACAAGCATGTCATTAGAACTTGACTTTATCTTGTTCAGTACAGTCCTTTTGTTCTTACAGTCCCTGACTATATCAAAGCTACATCACACTTCATAACTGTGTTGAAGTGTTGTTCTGGCTCTTGATCCTCATTTCTTTTTCCCTAAAGCTCACAATTTCTTCCAATCACTCCTGCCTAACCTCTAGCTTTTATCTTTCTTTTCCCTCTATTAATAAAGAATCAAGAAAACCAGAAATAAAGAGGAAATAAAATAAATATTACATACACTTCATGAAGAATAATTATATATTTATTGGTATTGCTAAATCCAGTTCAATCAAAATTCTAATCAGGTAAGCTCCTTTTTTTTTTTTCCTCTACCCTTACAGTGCTTTTCGATGTCTCCTGTTTCACCTGTCTTCTACACGGTCCTGTTTCTCTACTTTTTAAATATAAATCTAGCCTTCATAGAGTCTGTCTTCCAAAAGTGATTTTGTAAGGAAATACTTTTTTGAATACCCTTTCTCACTCTTAAAGCACAAAGGTTTTTGTCCTGCGTGTCTGACGAGCTGTAAAGTTAAAGAGTTTTGATTTGAACCATTTTGAAATGTGAAGGTCTTCTATTCATAGTTTAAGTTGATATGTATTATTAGATGTATACATTTCTGTGCAATCTATTTCGTTTACAATCTATAAACACCAGTAAAGAAGCGCCATCCAAAAGATACAAAAGTAATTTCACTGCAATTGAAGTGCTGGCTATTTTCTATCTGTTTACTGTCCTCCCAAATTTTACATTAAATGAGTAAGGTTCCTCCACTTAAAAATGTAATTACTCACTTGGTCTTATCAGGTGTTCCCTGAGGGATTTAATGGGAAAGGGGGTTGAAATTTAAGAGGAGAAGGAGAAAAGTGCTGTGAATGCAAGAGGACCGATAGATTCTTTTGTTGTTTTTCCCTGATGTTCTGAAAAATTCAAGTTGCCATATTAAGTTAATAATATACAGATTTTATTATATCTAAACACAGACTCCTTTAAATAAAACCAGTATTTTGTAAACAGACAAATTTTCCTTTACTTAACTTTAATTTAGGTCTTATCCTAGTTTAAGGCTGAGGCCCTTCTAATATCATTTAAAGAAAAAAAATGTAAAGGTAACAAAAGGCAGGACCCTCTTTCAGCAAACCTGTATTTTAGAAGTGCATGCATAGGAAAATGAGTGAAATAGCAGGCCACGTCTCTCTCAGTGAAACATCGCTGTACAGAGTTTTAGGATAGGGAAATTTTGTTAAAAATCAAAGAGCCCTCTTGCTCTTCCTAAATCTGATTTTCACAGGATGCTTGTGTTAGTCTGAGCCATATTTTAGCAGATGTTCTCTTCTTATTTCTTGATCTTTCCAAAAGAAAACATTTTAGTAGAAGGGATGGTGTCCCAATTTAAAATCAAATTCTATTTAATGAGTGTCAGCTCTGAGCTGCAGCAGTCCTTGATGCGTAGGTCACTTTTGAATTACAAAGTGGGTGCATAGGCATTTCATCTTTGAAAGTAAGTCCTCAATTTTTCTTGAGACCACATGAGGCTTCTCTGTCCCTCTAAAATCTCTAGATTTTGCAGAGAGATGTTCCCTGTGGGCTAACAATTTCTGTGTGGATATTCTGTCAATCCCTATGAAATTATTAGGTTTATAATAATTTTTTCCCACTATCTTCCTCCGGTGGCTATCTTCTGTAGCTTTTCTTCCAATAAATAGTACAGCATCAGGGAGGCAATGATCTTTACAATGAGAAATGCTGCCTGGGAATAATAATAAGAACAATAACTGTTATAATATTCAAATCTCATTGTGTGCAAGAGGTACATCAAGAGTATATAATCAAGAGCTGTCTTTCAGGTTTTATACTCTCATTTGCATTGATATTAGTTTAATTAACACCACAATTAAGGATAGCATTACTATCATGGGAGTAAAGGGTGTTATAGTACAAGGATAAGTAGAAATTTAAGGAAAGCAGCAAGACAAAACCAAGGCAAATGACAATAAAACTAAATATGTCCTTACAAACTGACAAAATTCTCCTGATCGTGTTCTTCTAAGAAATCAGTAACCGTACAGATTAACCTAGGCAGCTTAACTACCTATAAATAATTACTTCATAATTATAATTCCTTGGGACACAACAGGACTGGGTGGTACTTTTGCAAACATGCACCACAAAGGAGATGGGGATGTGGAGAAGAGGCCTTGACAGCAGAAATGGGAGTAATTCAGCCAGTGGTCAAGGGCTTCAAGGGCCTTTAACAAAAGGCACGTAATACTTTCACTAGTATTCTAGCCTGAGGCTGTATTCATCATGAATTAATCCAAGTAATTATTTAAGTCTTTTCACTATCTGTGCTTTAATATTGCTGAAGCGTTTTCCCTTTCCTCTCCCGTTCCTCTGTGCAGAAAAAGGGAGAGGCAGGCTGAAGAGCCAGCCACCTCGCTCAGCTCCCTGATCATCTCTTCCTAGCTCTCCTATCCACAAAAAACAGTGCCCTAGAGTAGATTTTTGGTTTGAGTCACGTATTTGAAGGACCATGTTAGAGGAACAGTGAAGAAAGTATCTGCTTTCTTCTAACAAGGCATGATGGAAATAACGATTGTTTGCTTTTTGTTTTTTAAAACTCACACTACAGATATGCAATGTGAGTGGGATTTTTCAGAAACCTAGTTGGTATAACTCCAGTTTCATTACATTCATGGGATTTCAGTGGGAACCTATACAGGCTCTGTTTTCGTATTTGAAAATGAAGCACTTCGTATGAGTGAAGGGCAGCCTGCATGAAAACCATTTCTGACGTTTTTATAGTCATCTTTGAAGTAGAACAGTGTTTTGAGATTTTACTGTCGTAGTGTTATTGTACAGAATGATGCTGCTTACACTTCTGTGCATCATACTCTATTGCACTAGCTTACGCTTTTAAAATGCAAGAATTTCAAAGCAACAACTGCTTTTTAGACAAAATTCACTCTTCCAGACCGTTACATAAACTTGCATTGCTCTAGTAAAGATTGTTTGTGTGTATGTTCACTTGTTATCACGGCAAGTTTCTGAAGTAACTCAATATTGCTACTTTATTTACACGCTTCATTCTCATATTATCTCTTTGATTTCAAAGACAGGTATGTCAGTTCATCAGAGCCATAAATAATTTGGTAAACAATATCTTTTTTAACACATTCACATAGTGAACAGGAAGGACAGCAGAACAACCTGTGACCATATTTGAAGACAGCAGCTTTCAGGTTTAGATAGATCAGTTTTGATAAATTAAACAAATAAATAAATAAAGTACTAAATTAAATGTAGTTTATTGACTCAGATATGTGTCGTAATGACACAGAAAGAATGTAGAGTGACTATACTGAAAGGATGGTGATCTGCGTCAGCCAATCCCTTATTATATATATTTCATCCAAATTGATCATTTCCAATTAAGAATTAATAGCTAGTCTTCCAAAATATAAATGATATATTCTTAATTGCTTATCTTTCCCTTCACATACTTCAGTTGCATAGAAACATTACATCACATTGGTTTTACTTTTTTACTTGTGATTATTTTATCTGTTCAAACAGAAAAATTCGGTCGGCCAATGTCCTTATTTGAGGGTGAAAATAAAAATGACAATGAAAGAAAACTCACTGCAAGCAGAAATTGTAATAGAAACACTGAATTTTAATTAATTGCTAATTACTATTCAAAATACTAGATAATGTCACTCAGACTATCAAAATGCATTCCTTTGTATAAAGGAATTATGCAGTCTCTTCTTTCTATTTTTATTATACAAATTTCAAATTTCCTTTCATGTTACTGTTAATTCCACATGAAAAAGAATTTAGAAATTCTCTTTCCTCTTTTCTTTCTTGTAGGCATAGTATGTTTTAACATAATCATTGAATTAATTTCTTCCAGTTTAAGTTTGTAACTGTTTTGCATTTTGCCTTCCTCCTTTAATCCATAAGCGTCAACTTAAAAGGAATAAATTTTTAGCCTTAAAATATTTGTTCTCAAATATCCTTAGATATCTGACTAAATAAAAATCGGGATATGCAAGGGACTGTGCAAGGTCACATAATCGAGTGACTGGAAACATGAGGTTTGTAGTAAGCTGAAAGTGACTGGAAAACCTTAGCAAAAGTTTTGATGTGGCCTATCATTATTTATTTAATTGATACAAAGCGTGCCCTTTTTTCCCCCCAATGTTTCCTGTAGCTTTCTCCCTATCCCCAAGCACATATTATTTGATAACTTCTCATTTTATTTAGCTTTTTTTTGTTTATTAATTTTGGGAAAAAAGTCATTGCAAATTAGAAAAGATCTCTTAGGACAAAAAGCAAAGCCCTGCCAATACAGAATTGTAACATAGAATATAGTCCCTTGTGTTTTACCCATTTCATTTTAATTGTTTTGAGGAAGATCTAGCACATTGTCGAATAATCTCAAGAGAAAAAAAGTGGAAGTACCCTTTCTCACTTACAGTAAGTCATTCTTCAAATTGAGACTACGTTGTCCTTTTCTCAATTTGATCTCATTATTTCTAGATATATCCCATTTGTATTCTTAAATAATTACTCTTGCCCCTTGGTGTTTACCTTCTCATTGCTTTTGACAGAACCATCTCCTCCCTCTCCCCCCACTTAATTGTTGGTTAGTCAAGCTGTACATATTTAATCTTTCTAAGCTTTTCTTATGTGTCATCCCTTCCAACCCATTAAGCCTTTTCCCCCCCTTTGCTCTGAGTTCCTCTCAGTATGCCAGAGCACAAAAGATGGAGCTGGTTGAACTTGTCCAGTGTTTTCCAGTTCAAATTTGAAAGGGTAGTCTGATCTTTGTTGACTTGCAAAGAAATGACAGCTCTATCCCTTGTTTTTGCTAAGGTCCAGTTTCTACGTTCCGACAGTGCAAGAATATCTAACTAGCGATGCTGATTTCATTGCTGCTTCTGTAAAATAGTCTAAGAAGACCAAGGGTCTGGTTGATGTTTCATCAACTTAATTTAAAAATAGTCCAAACTTCAAAATTCAAATTTCCGTGAGTTTTTTCTTGTGGTATAGGCATCTGTTTATATGGAGGCATTATTATAATGAAAGGACCAGCAGGAATAAAAATATTTTCATGTTTTAACTTGAGAACTTGCCACATTTGTAAGGACATAGTGAGACTAAACGCATGGAAGGTTTTGAGGATAAAGTGGAATGATTTGTCCCAGAAGGCAACGTTAATCTCTGATTGTGAGCCGCAAAAGGGATTCTGCTATGCAGATGACAACACAAAATGTAGACTGTTCTAGTACAGCCTTTGATGGAAAAGAACTATCAGACTGTATTTGCCAACACCACAACCACTGCAGATTTTGTCTGGTATTTTTTTTACAAATAAGTAGTCTTCACTTAAAAAATCCAAATTAAGTTGGTAGGGTTTATCTGAAACCACTACCTTATCAGCCTGTGATATTTCAGCTGAGAAACAGATGAGCGGCTCTTGCTGTTTCTCTGATGCCGCTGCCGCCTTCTGCAATCTAAATAAATTGCTGAGAACGGCACTCTCCATCGGGGATTTGTACTGACCAGCCTTGAAGAAGTAACATGAAAAAGACCTGAGCTGGGAAGAAGATGGGAGATGAATTTTCTCACTGAAACAAAAAAAACAACAACAAAAGAGGAAAATGTATTCTGAATTCCTGTCATATAAACTAACCATGGAGATTACGGGTTATATCCGTTCTCCCATGCTTACTGGTGTGTTTGAGTTTCTAAAGAGATCTCCCGTGTTTACTGGAGTGATTTGATTTCTAAGAGGAAAAAAAGAAACCTAAAACTGTACTGATAGGTAGAAATTTAAGACACTGAAATCTGTATATATATATCAATATTGTTTTAAATTCATATAAATGAAAATATTTCAAAAATATTTTTAGCAACATCTCTTCATCTGTGGCTACAAAAGCATCTTGATGAAAGCTGTAGCCAAATGTCTGTTTGTAGACTCAGACACCCTACTGTCATTACTGTTTAATGTTTAAAAAAATCATTACAACTACTGTATTCACATTTAAGCCAAGTCTAAACATTTCATTTAAGTCCAAAACATTTAGGTAGCCTCTAAATACATAAATAAAAGTGAGAATAAAACCAGAAATACTCTATTCAAGATGCTAATGAAATCTTTATAAAAGAAGGTGCTCCTTTGAAAAAAAAGAGCATGAATGATGTGTCCTGGATGAACCTTCTCAAATATACTTGCTTGCCTGTGGATTTTAGCTTCTGAGATAGCTTAATTCTGAATCTTTTATTTCACTTTAAAATATTGCTAGAACCCCAGTTTAATTTCCATTTGACTCTCTTTGCTCACTATCTCCTTAAGCTTTCTACTTCTGACAGATTACAAGGGTATCATTAAGTAATGCAAGTTCATGTCTTATTAGTAGACAATCCTGTTGACCTTCATTTCCCCGTGTCCCATCTTGCATCGCATTTTAATGCCGGCAGTCTCGGTTTTACTTTATCTGGGCTTTCAGCTCTTCACTTAGAAAACAAGCACAGAAAACCATGAGAGCTTTGGTGCCCTGGTCTCACCTTGGAACCGTGGCTTTCCAAGGCAGGCTAAAGGGTAATGATCATCACTGGGTTTATTCCTCTCTTATTTATATTTGCATCCTATTGTTTTAATGGAAATTAAGCCTTTCTTTCTGCAAAGTGCAAAGGCATAGGTAGTTCGTGCTCTTGTGATCGTTAACTCTGGGGAGTCGAGACACGAGGATTATTTTTAAGTCTCGCCATTCTTCAGTCTTATCACCGGGTCCGTTCTGTGACTTTGATATTAAAGTCCCTCTGTGGAAGTAATACGGTCATACATATATTAACCTGTGACGTTAATACTTGATGATGGTGGTTAGCTCAAGTTTCTCATGTGGTTTTTCTCCTTCTGTGCAGGGGTCACTCTGACCTGGCTTTAATATGCATGATTTGATTGACCCCTGACCAGTAATGTGTAAAGCCCTGAAACAAATAAGGTCTGGTGACAATACTAATCACCCTCCAAACCTCTGTAAAACAAGCTGGTATGAAAAGGATGTAGCAAATTTAATGCCAGTAACTTTGTTTTCTAGGCAAAAGGGTATTAAGCAAGCTTGCGCAAAGTACATTCTGTACTGCCCTTTCATTCCAAGCTAATGAAGGAAGGAAAGGCATCATCTGTCACAGGGTGAAAAGCTGCCAGGTATCTCAAAACCTCATCTTTCATCTTCCGTGAGGAAAACTGAAATTAACGCTGCTGATATGAAGGAAGGTATAAAATCACACGAGTTCAAGCTGTGGATCTTGATATAGACATTCATCTAAAAACACGAGAGGAGGGGAGTGGAACTCTTCAGCTGGGTAAATCTTAGTAGTTCTATATATATGAGAAGCTGTGTCGTAATTATAAAGCATGAGGAAAAAGTCATTCCACGTACTATACTGAAATCTCCCTTTTCAGTAGAAGAGTCACTTGCATTAGCATAGTTTTAGTAGCGATACCTATTTTACTTGTTTGAGAACCTTCTTTCAGCCAGCCAATATAAACTAGATAAAGCATTTGCATTTCTGGATTAAAGAAACTTGCCTGAAGTATTTCTTAAAAGCAGTAAATAGCCATGAGCCATTACCAATTGTTTAGTCAATACCCACAACAAGTATTCCACCTTTATTACGTATGGCACCTCTTTTCAAAGATACTTACACCTTATTTCTAAAAATACATTTTGAAACCTCATAGGAAAGCACAGTATTTCACAGTAATCTTGTATTGTTTTTTAAATGCTATCTATACAATACCTTTTGGTTAAATGTAAGCTTTACATACCTGAGCACTTGTGAAAATTAGCTTTCTATCTAACCTAACCTTATTCCTCTGAAGAAAAGGTTTCCATCAAGTGTTCCCCATTCATTCTAGTTATCTGGAAATAGACATCCTGAGATATGGAGCTTCTGGCTGGGCACGGACTTTTACATGGCATATGTGTCATCACCCTGGGTTGCTGACAACTCCTTGAGGACTGAGGCCCAGAAAATAGCAAAAACCTGCTCCCAACCAAGTACGCGTGGTTTCCTGTGCAGCAGAGACGAGGGAGTCATTTTGTGTATTTGACAGTCGATGTGTATGTGAATAGTCACATCTGTATGACATGGGATCAGATTTTTCTCATCATGTTAGAACTGATCAGCTGTGTAACAAAAATTTCTTGTTGAGAATTGTGTTGCAGGCTTGGACAGGCTTTACAAGGAGCGAAGAAAAGAGTGTTAACAGTTACGAATGATTTGAGGTGGTTTTAATATATCCAGCCTCTCCTTCAGACAGGATCTTTTTTTTTTTTTTAATTACTGAATTAATGAATGCCATTATAAGGCAGACAAATTCATCATAAGTAAATTTCTCTGAGGTCTGACCTTTTTGTAAAAATTGGCTATTGATAGCATTGGGGCGCCTGATGTGACAGAATGGGCTTAGCATGATGTGACAGAGGCTTTAATTTCCTTGTTTACTGGAGAGAGCGAAGCTGTGTCGTGGTTTCTATTCAATTTCTACATATACCTTCCTTTAAAATAAACAAATAAATAATCGAGTAATCTAGGCAATATCAAGTAATCCAAATAAAGATCACCCGGATCTTTACTCAGAGAAATCTGGAGTTTTTATTGAAGAGTTCAAAGATCTGTCACAAGCTTGAAGCCATCTGAACAATTTACCCTTACTATGCTTTTTATCACATATTGACAATCCTAAATGGACTGTTGATTTTTGTCCTGAATTGTGGCATATAGTGTTAACTCATAATAAGTAAACAAGAAATAGCGTTTTTTCTTTAGTGAGGTGATATATTTTTACCAGCACTTCAATGGAAAGTGCAAATGATTTCCTCTCTGCTATACTCCCTTCAGCAATTGTGTTTGACTTTGCCCACAAAAGATGTCAGGTATAAAAACTTACTTTGTGCTGTGGCAAAGAATATCTGCAGTTTTAGGTACTGACAGTGTAGCTCCAGCCTCTCTAGGTGAGAACGTTTGCCGATAGAGGCCCTGAAACAAACTGCAGGAAGGCAAGTGGGAGCTTTCAGCTTTTTCAGATTATGTGCACCTGCATCCAGCAGGGTCTCAAAATATGTCTTTGGACATACGGGAAGAAAGACACGAGATGTGGTTTAATTAGCAACAGAAACGATCAAGTCCTCTGGAAACTTTTGGTGATTAGAGCTTGTATGGATAAAGTTATATTTCTTCCCTCGCCTGTGGGACGCTCTGGTCTGCAGCTGGGTCCCTGTGCAGCTTTGTGGAATGTAAAAAAGGCTGCAAGGAGAGAACGCTTCTCTTAGCCAACCCACCATTAATAGCAATAGAAATCCCAGTGAAAGGCAGGCAAGTAAGGCTATGTAGAAGGTTATTTAAAAAAATTTTAAAAAGAGCGAGATGCAAGGAACATGCGGTTCTTTGTTATTCTCAGAGATGATAAACGGTAACATGTCCCAAGCGTGATAGAAGCATCATAGTAGTGAGATTAGTTTATATATGTTTGACGAGGAGTGACCAAAGAGAAATGGAGATCTCATCAGACTGCACAGACGCAGCACTCTCTTGCATTGTAGCTCATGATGGGAAGAGGAACCCTGAAATGAGGTCTTCTCCCTAACTTTCCTGCCCATTTTGCCTTTCTGCATCTTCTGAACAGGCAATAAGTATGACTGTGGTTGTGGCTTCTGCAGTAGGTCTTTGTCTCTAGAGAGCTGATGGAAATAGTTATGTTTACGTATCTCTTTGGATGTTTTCTGGCACATGGAACTCGAGAGATCCAGAGGAAAGGGGTGGTCTCTAGTGCCTGGGAGAGTGACCAAAAAAGCAGGTGCTTTCAGCATGAGATGACAGAAACAGAAAGATTGGCCTGGGGGAAAATGAGATTTAAAGGAGGTCCTTATTTAGACAGAAGCCTTACGTGCAAGGAGAAATGGGATGTTGACTCTAGCTGTACTTTAATTTGTTATGAGAGTAGGGAAAATTAAAAGGAGCGATACCAGAACCCCCTAGAAGAAGGAGCGGGTAGGTTGATGTTGCTGTGTTGTCTTTGGTATCTACCATAGGTTAGAATTCAGACCACTACTCCTAGATGCCAGAATAGTTACTGAGCTGGTAATTGGTACAGTATTGTACCGCACAGCCCAGTAGTTATTCAGAAGGATTCAAGATCAACCTAAAAATCACCAGAGGGGCTACAAATGTAATTCTGAACTTCTGGGTAAAAAGAAGTCAAAATCAACACCTCGTGAATCCAGTACATCTGTTCTGTTTCATTTTGAGTAGCTTGACTGTTGAAAGTTGCTCTTTGAATGATTTTTTTTCTCCCTCTCATTGTGGCAAGGAAAAAATCAAACAAAATAATTAAAATTTGATCCTGCCCTTATCTGTTTTCCCCTAACTGAGCGTAGCTGCCTTTAACAAGTAAATAATCCTTCCTACCCTTGCAGCTGTTGTGAGTCGGTTTAGATTAATCACTTTATGTGAAATTACTGCTTGATTGACAAACATGCTTACATCTTCCGTTTTTTGGGACGTAAGTGTGTCCGTCACTTACAAAACATAATTACATGATCACGTTGGAAACTCCGGGAAAAATGTCAGCCCAAGAGTTAAGACTGACGGTTAAACAAAAACCAGACTTTCAATATTATAACCTCTGAGCAAAAATTAGCATGCCCGTCCCCTAGGCAATCGAAGCACACACAAAGCACAAAGGATCGGGATTTCATCCTGACAGATGTGTTATTGAGAAAATGGCCACTTTGGCTGTGTGATTATTTGCTCAGATGTTTAATCCTCACATGGTAGCAGAGCTTGCAGAAACTCGTTGCAAGGCTGCTTCATACGTGCCTGGAGCCAAGAGCATCACGAGACTTGCGCTCGTTGAGCTACGAAGTGAAACAACGGCCAGTTGTATACGTTGCCCTGACAATGAGACAGCACCCAGATATAAAGGGGTCAGGTCCAAAGCATTGGCCTCCTCGTGCCAAATGGGCCAGACCTAATCACAGAGACTGAGGGCATGTCTGCATTGCCCAGCGCAGCATGACACAGAAGCTTTGCAGTAACTGGCCCCTGCCCTGAGCCACGCTCGTCCAGCTGTATTGCTTCTGATCCAGGCTCTAGGTGGACCACAGCTAGATCAATGAGGTGCTGCAGGGTGGAAGAGCTGCCTGGAAAACCTGGGGATCAGAATAAGCAGCAGCCTGCGGAGCAGAGCCTCTTCCCTTCAGGTGTGACATTTCTGGAGCCAAATCTGCACCCTGCCTTCCTTTGCAAAGCAGGTGTTGAGAGGAATTTTTAAAAAGGCTTATCACGTTTCCCAGATATCAACCTTGACTATTCATGTGGTGATAGCATTTATCAAGTGTCCCACTCTGAGAATCTGAAAAGGGTGAAAGGACGGATTTTGGCATTGGTGTGCATCTGCCAGGTTGGTCGGCTCAAGCCAATGCCAGTACAAGGAGCAGGACTTGTATCAAATGTGCCTCTCCACACAACTTGGATGTGCCTCTATACTTTTTTCCTAATAGCTGGAATTTTTTTTTTTTTTTAATAAACCACTGAGACTCACCAGTTCCAATGAGTGCAAGGCTGGGAATTAATTTTCATCTTTCCTTGATAGAGCTGTGTCCTCCCTTCTCAGCTGCCACCTGCTCCGATATGGGCCCAGACCAGGGCGGTTGGAATAGTTCATTTATTTAACATTTCTTCCATTTATTCACATGTTATTGTGACATTTGTGACACAAACACCAGGAAGGACTTGTCAGTGCAATGAGGTTCTTGTAGCCCCACGTCTCAGTAAAGACACAGTGTGGTCCGCAATGGTCCCTGCACTGGACAACCTCGGCACCCCTGGAGGCAGCCTTGAATGCTGTGCAGTAGGAGCTTGAGCAAAGAAATCAGAAAAAAACTGCTAACATCAAAATGAAATCCTGCCGTTAGCACAATAGGCTTGTCTAACTATTAGCATATAAAAGTAATTTTGTCTTAACTCACTTAATTTTATTCTCTCAAATGTCTAAAACAAATTTACCAAGCGAACGTGCAAGAATGTAAAGATAAAGTCTGGTGAATGCGCATGGTCCTACACATCAAAGGAAAATACCATTTACATAAATATGAGATGAAATAGGTCAGTCACATGCATAATAACTTCTCTAGTATAGAATGGTAGCTATACAATATGTGTTGTACAGTATGTAAATTAGTTGCTGTTCCCATAGTTCATATTTAATTCACATCATGTTATCTCTGGTTATTAAAGAATAATATTCATAAGCATCAATTAAATGGAAGGAAGTGTGTGGTTAATCTGCAACTTTTTAATTATGTATTTTGAGTCAGCCTCCAGAAACTGTATACTCAAAAAATACTGTGGAATAAAACATGCATCTCGGAGAGATATGCGACACTTCCACAAATTCTAACAGAATGCCTTCAGATGAGGAGACAAGCAGCACAAATCACAGCAATGAGGTATGTTTGTAAACATGTAAAGCAATGTATGTAATAAATACATGGACCATTTATATCTCTAATTTATTTTCAGGTGATTAAATATCAGTGCAAATATTTCTCAAAGTAACTCCTAAATATTTTAGCCTTTATTTATGTTTGGGTATATGCCCATGTAGATATCTCTGTGTAAAATGTTGGGCTTGAGTCTTTATCACACATCGGTATACTCACATTTATTTTGCTGCTATTGCTCCAAAATTACTAAGAGGAGATGATTCAGGTCCTTCACATCTTGGAATAGTGATGCATCTCAAAGACACTTCACATTCCAGAAATACCAGAGTGAATAGCTTCCAGAAATAGATGTAGTAACATAAAATAAATAGTGTACTACCGTTGTTTGGTACATTTTTGGCTGTGTTACACAACATTCCTAGAAAAATTCTCAGTAACAGATTTTCACTTGTAGTCTGGCTACTAAATTCGGACTCAGACAGAACTATTGCCATCAGATAGCTTGGGTTTCTTTTGTTACACTGAATTAATTCACATTTCCAAATTCCAGAAAACCTGTTCCTGCAAATTGTCCAGATGCTCAGAGACAGGGGTTACCTTTCCTGGTGATTATGGCGCGTTAACACAAAGGATAGAAAGGGCAAGAATATCTGGACGGAAGAGATTAAAAGAACCGTGACAAGGGCACACACGCTAAATTTTGAGAAAGACAACTTTCAGGACAAATGGCGGGGCAAAAAAGAGCTCATATTTATACAGAAAATTGTGTTTGGATCTTAGTGTATTACAAATCCAACTGCTGATTGCAGGAAATTACATGGTGGAAACTCACCTGCTTGATGGAGAATAGCTGTCCTTACGCATGAGGGCATATGCCAGCAAACTGGGAGCCCAGCCAAGATGACAGATCAGAAAAATGAGGTACTAGATTTGCAGCACTCATAAGGCATCGTGGCAGAACACCAGAATGGCAAAAAATTCCAAGTTTGGTCTGCATAATTGATTTCATGGGATGTCTTCCCCCCCCCCCAATTAGTGGGAATCACATATTTAAAAGGACTGGCAGATATTTCTTTTTTATGAAAATGCAAGCTGGAATACTTTGAACAAGTCAAATGTCTATTTTTTATCCAATAGTATTCCTATAACATTATTTTTAATTCAATCATCTGCTAATCTTATTCCAAATTCTTAAAAATAAAATAAAAATAATAGAATCAATCACATTGTAAGAAGGAATGAAAATCTGTTTTGCAGTCCAACCCAAAACTTTAGGTGGAACTTGGATAACTTATGAAAATTTCTCTATAAAACCACCAAGCAGAAAATTCCTCTTCTCTGTCTGCAGTCTTTTCTTCTCAACCATACCAACAGAGGTGACAGATTTAGGGATTTCTTTAGCTCAATGAGAACTCTAATTAATAATGGCTGTAAATATAGCAATTACAACACGAACAAATATAGTACGAGTATGTTCAATGCTTAGTTTAATTGTTATTCTGTTTTGGTAATCATTTATCTTTCCCCCAATTTAAAGCTTTGCACAGTTAATGAATGGCTTTCATCTAACTTCTGTAATTTTCCATTCTATATGTTGTTAATTAATTTCAGCGAACGCTGGATGAGAGAATATTACTATCTGCATCTCAAAAAAAAAAATCCTACCCTGGGAAAAGTTGCTATGTATGGAAACTAAATATTGCAATCTTGCTGGTTTTACTAAATGATGTGAAATAATGTGAATCTGGAAAAAGTCTTGAGAATATTAATTATTTTCAAGATTCATACATGAATACACTTCTTAGATCACACATTTTGATGAGAAAAAGTTCATTTTAAATTTTTAAGGATAATGTCATACCAGAATGTTCCTAAAAATATTTGCTAGGCATTTCATTCTAGTAAAAAGGCATTGACAATTGCTTCGACTATTTTGCTTGTTTTCACACATAAGTATCTATATGTTTTCCCATACATATACATGCACGTATGGTTTTGTGTGTATATATATATACACACACACAGGAAAACAAGCAAAATATGGGTATGTTTGTGTGTGTGTGTATATATATATATAAACACACCCTTGTGTGAGCAGGCTTTTTGTATATATTTTCAGGGTGAGACTTACTTATTCCACGTGGTTCTCTCTACAGAACTCCCTTCCGCTCTCCACTGTTCAGTGAAGTGACTTGTCTGCTGGACTCGGGTGGCCTGTCTGTCTCAGCTGTCTCATTCCTGTGCAGAAAAAAAAAAAAAAGGCCGAAAACTCATTTTTTTTACAGTTGCCTAATCTTGCAAGCAATTAATGTCGTGTGCTGTTTACGTACTAACACACAGAAATAAGTCCGTAGCAGACAGGATGGTCCTTACCTACAATCAGTAGTTAAAAGCAGTTTGAACGAAAAAGCCTGGGACCAGCTGCCATGTTTTCACTACTTGCCTAAAACAGTAAGAAAAAAAAACCCTGACCCTTCCCCCCTCAATTGTTCTATTGTTCTATTTTAAGGAAAATATGAGAATTATAGTTTTAAAAACACAGCCTTTAGTATTTAAACTTGGTTTTCTGTTATGTTCCATTCCAGATATGGATATGTTCATAGTGACACTCTGGAAGTCTGGAGAAGAAGAAGGAAACGTATACATTTTAATCTAAACAGTACTTGGGTGGTAAGTCCGGAGGAGCTCTTGCATCTAAAACCTGGACGAGCTTTACCTACATATTTTTAGGTTCTCCTTGGAGATACAATGAATCTTTTTTATAGTAGCAGTGTTCTGGTCCTGCCCTGCCATTGTTGAGGCTGCATGAGAGCTTTCCTTAGGTACTCTTTCCTTCCGAAACCTTCCCCATTCAGACTGAAATTCCTCTGTTTGTTCTCTACCTGGGGCTGAATTTTAATGGCAAGCTTGGGCAAAACCAGTTGTGCCATTTGTCAGTGAGGGGGGGAATGAATAAACCCACAGCTCTTTTCATTGCAGAATTATTGCATCTCACCTTTCCTATGTTTTATTTTTGTTTTTGCCTTTTGTTTGAACCAAACCACAACATTTTAGAAGTTAGACGTGGTTTTCTTTTGCCATCTGCTAATGTGCAGACATTGAATCATATTCCTGAGGATTACTGCACCGTTTGCTGCACTTCACAGTTCTTTTATAGTGCAAACTCGTATATATTTAGCTATGCGGTAGAGAACTGGGAGGGGATGGTCTTGTCAGAAAAGCAATGAAGCAAAACTTTGGATACTTGGTTTCTAACTAGGCTGTGCATGTCTTGAATGGTCGAGCTGCTTAGGGACTGATATTTCAAAAGCACCTGAAAGCTTTCCAAGTGCAACTCACTTGCTCTTTTGGAAAACAAAAGTGACATTTTTCTTCTCTCGGCATACTTCCAAGGTATTTTTGGTACCTCCTGAGGAAGGTGGGCATGGAATAGGTTTTCCTAAATTGCATTGAAATTATTTTGTAAAAATTGAGATGATAATGCTTTCTTTCTTTCCTCTATCTTGTTCCTTTGTGAAAGAAGCTGTCTTTTATTGTATTTGCTTAGTACAATGACGCTGGGAGCTGAATAGCGATCTGCTGAATAGTACTGACGATACTATGGAAAAATGTATACTTCCTATGCTATCCATTTTACAGTCTGAAGGAACTGGGTCACAAATGGTAAGTTGCTCAAGGGCACCAAATATCACAAGAGGAATAGATGGCTAAGTATTTCCACAGACCACCAAAACTCAGCGATTAAATAAATATAAGGGACTGAATTCATTACAGAGTTGATTTAAACCATGGGTTTAAAGCTTCAGTTAGGAAAACATTTGAAAATGTGCTTAAGTCGCATTTAAAATTAAACATGTATTAAAGGATGCTTTTTCCATAAAATGCTTATTCTCCAAAAGTAAAACTTTCAGTAATTTATGGGTATTTGGAAACAGTTTCGTATATGTGAAATATTCTGCAGTTTTAGCCTCAGAAGTCATTCCCAGATCCACTTCTGCATGTATACTCACATGCAAAAATACTTAAAAATGCACATTGTCTCCTTGATACAGATGCAAAATAAAACCAAAATGAAATTGTCTGAAGTTACTTACATACTGTATACTGCAGAATATCAGGATAGAAAGTTACATTCCTAGAATTAAAAAAAGTAAAATAGACGGTTAACTGTTGATTTTTTTTGCCTTCATTCCAGAGATGTAAGGTGAATTCTGATTAGTCCTGATTTTACCTAGGAGCTAATCAAAACTATAATGTTAGGTCCACAGATGTCAGATCTTGCTGTTCTATATCTTTATCTTTTGAAACCTGTTTCTATTTTTACATATTCATTATTACAAACTTTATTTAGGGATTTCCAAAGATGGTTTCGAGCATATAGGTGGGCAACAGTATCTAAGCGCTAATTGAGTATCATCTGGCTTTGAATTATTTCAGTGATTGAAATACCTCTGGCACCTTTGGATGATTTGTCAGAGAACCGATGTTCAGGTAAGGGTGGGGGGGGGAGCTATATGACTTTTAGATGCTAAGAGCTATTTATGAAAATGCACAATGAGATATAAAATATTTCCTCCATTTCTCTTGCAAAGTGTACTCCAAACAGTTAATAATGTTACGATGATTAAAATAACTATAGAGATATATGTATGCAGGCAACATAATTTTCTCATCCAATTTAAGCAACCAGGTGTGATGTTTCTCGTGCTGTTATTTTCAATTTGGCGTAAGTACTTGCTGTAAATAATCTCAGTCTTTTATGTTTAAGAAAACAGGGAGTTAGTTTGTAGAATTCTCTTATTTAAAGTGTGTGACACGCTGCTTTTCCTTCTGGTTCAAGCAACGCAGGGGAAAAAAAGGATGCCATCTGTAAGAAAGTGTTAGTGCCACAGTATTCTACGCATTCTATGCAGCGGGTACTGTAAAAAGGCACCCCGGGAAGCGCCGCTTGTCCTGCATTTCTTCAGGCGGGCATCCAATAAATATGTAAAGAGACTCAAAGGCATCTTTTATTCTGCTGGAGACAGGTCTGGAGAGGAAGGACTGGGGTCCTGCTCCTGGTCCTGGCGCTGTGAAGTCTGGGTTCTTCGTAGGGCACTGTAATAAAACGAGAGACCAGGCTGTTCGAACTGTCTTTTTTTCTAACAGCCTTTGCAGGCATATATTGCGCTGGTATCTAGACTGACTTCTTTAGTCCCATGGTCTTTAGATAAATCACATCTGGTTCAGGGGGACCACGGTAAGACCTATTTAATCACAGGTTAGAAAAATCAGATTTTTGGTAGGTCTGTGATGGGGGCAGGAGCCCCCCCCAAATGGATTTAATTGAGAGGATTTGGGTGGCTGTAATATTTGTCCCAAATTAGTTCACTGGGAAAATTATAATCTTTACGAAGTGACTTTCGTGGGCCAGTCACTTGTATTTCCCAACCTCAGTGAATTCCCTATGCGTCTCTCTGACTATTGCCTCTCCCCAAAAAAGCTGCTTACTTACAGATAAATTTTCAAGCCCTCTTCAGTCCTCCAAATGACTCGTATCCAGTCCCGTCTCTCCTCCTGAACAGAATAATAGGAGACTATATAAAAACAGTTTCTGGGATGTGCAAGGGTCTTTCTTGCTGTCATTTATCTCTGAGAACACCCCGAATTATAATGAGGAAGCAAATAAGTTTCAAATGAACGTTTCAAAGTATGTATTTCTTTTGCTATATTACATTTGCATATGCTGAAATTATACAACCTTTATAATAGTCCCAAATGAAGTGTACAAAGTAGTGTACAAACCAGGAACTTTTCAAAGATGATTTCCATCACTGGTTATAACCAGACCTATTATTTTTCTCCTGCAAATGGCTCCCAAGTTGGCCAAAAATACGAAGAAAACATAATTGGTGACTACTTTCACTTTTGGTTGTTTCTGAGGAAGTTTTGCACCTTTAATTCATTCTTTACAGTAATGGGGTATTTCCTCACTGTGCCATTATAAGTTATGATACGGATCCAGCTGAGTCCTCGGAACTGAGTGTAAATTTAGTATTAAAGTTTCTTGGGAACGTAGAACTTAATGAATAGGAAATTTATAAACGATTGTATTCTACTGAAGCAATATGCTTGTAAGCTCTTTGTTCTGAATACCGTCCCCTGTGCACAGCCTCAAAAAATCCTTTGGGGGTGATGAGTAATGCGCCAGAGTGAACAGAAGCTGGATTTGGAAAGAAGTCTGGATGTTTCTGATCACTTTGGAAAGAGACAATGTCATTATACTAAGTGAACACCAAAGTAATCTATGGGGTGGAAATCACAAGATAAAGCTGAGGGGTTTATTTTTAATCCTTCATCCACAGGCTTTAGACCCTTTAGGAAGACCGTGCTAGTTTTACAGAATGTTGTATTTAAAATAAATATATTAATAGAAGACATTAAAGAATCACTGTGGCTTTAGGTAATGTTTTTAATGTTCAGCTCTGTTTGACACATCTGTCTGGAGCCATGGGAAAATTGCAAATTAAAAAAGATCCACAAGATACGCACACCCCAGTGTCTGGGAGAGACTAGTCATTTGGGTAGGCCTTTTTTTTGCATGCTCTGACCCAAATAGCTTATTTTTCCCCTTTGATTTAGAACGCAGGAGAAGTTATTTGCTATTTGCAGATCAGGTTATTTGGGTCAAAGCACTGGAGTAGGCCTAAAGTATCTGAACGGACGGCGGTTTTTTTCTCTTTTTTTTCTTCTTTTTTATTTTTGCATCAGCTCCGTTCTACTTCACTGCTGCTCCACATTACAGCATCAGCGCCCGGCGACAGCTCCCTCATCCCAGCACAGCAAAACTCCATCTGGGTGGGAGTGCAGGTGGGATAAATACGCCTGCGGGTATGCGGTGCCGGTGTGCGGTGGGCACTTCTCTTTTCAAACAGAATTAAACGTTAGTTGTCAGAGAATACGAGCTGCATGCAATGCACATGATCTTCGATAAGCCACTTGATGCAGCGTTTCTTAAGTGAAAACATAATTCAAAAATTATCTTGGATGCCATTAGGCAATGACAAGTAAAGGGTAATGATCAAAAAGTACTTAGCGAGCAGAGAGCTGCAGGAATCGTCGCTTGGTCCAGTCGTCCTTAACATCTGTGGAAGTGCAGGAGCAGCATATTACTATTTTGGAGTGGGCAGTTCGCTGGGAAATGTTGAAAATACCCATAAAGTTAAAGAGAAAGGACTGGAGTGGATCTGGGAAAAGGTAAAAACTGCTGCTTAGAAAATTATCTGAAACAAGGATAATGTGGGGAAAAGCAATAATGATACAGACTTCAGAAGAGCAAAACAGAACAGATTATTAGATGGGACTCTATGTCAGTGTAACAGATAAAAATCAGTTTGGATTTATATATGCAAAATTAATGAACCAGGAAAGAAAGAAATGATAGCAAGAGAGAATACAATAGGCATACACCCTCCAAGATTACTTTGCACGCTAAGTCTGATAACTTCTCTTGTAACTCAACAGGCAGTCACAGAGAGGACACCTATCAGGAGAAGACTTCTGCTTTGGAGTTGGTCCCCTTAAGTAAGTGTGTGAATTTTAAGTCTGACAAAACATTATGGTTTATGCCCCAGCAAAGAGTGCCCTGTAGTTCTCTGCCTCTGAATGCCTGCCTTTCCTTTACAGTCTCCATTATTGTCCCACAGTTGGCATCTGAATAGGATCCTTCACTATTCATTGGGGCATGGATGATTCATTGGATCAACTGGATCCAGGAATGTTTGGCAAATACTGTTTATCTGTGATTTAAATATATGAAGAATAGGTGTGAAGTGCTGCTCAGCTGCATCTCTGATAGGTTTTGGGTTTCTGGATTTAAGCTGAAGTCAGTACCCTTGTCTGTCCCCTTCTTAATGAGATTACTTGTAATCTCACACCAATTGTGCATGAATTTTTACCCATCTCCGTAGCAACTGCGTTCTGCAGGATATACAGGCTGGTTTAGCTTGGCTTTTGAAGGGGGGAAAAAAAGGAAGAGGAAAAAAAAAATCTTTGTAATGAGATGTAACTCTTCCATCAAAGTAAACTGAGGCCTTTTATCATCTTGTTTTATGTACTCCGGTTCCTTACTAGTCCACTTTGTCCCAACGGCACATGTGAATGTTCCTCTCCTTAATTCACTGTGCTGGGATAGTAGCAGCAAAGTGAGTGACCATTTAACCAGCCTTTGCCCAACAGAACTCAAAAAGCTCTGTTGTCCCCCATCACCTTTTTTTCAGATCTTCTAAGACCTGAAATAGGGCCAAGGTTTCTTGTTAGCTTGTCTGCAGATATCAAACCATGTTTGATAAGGAAAACGTGCTATCAGTAGATTGAAGAATAGTTGAAGAAAAAGCCCCACAAAATTAAATGTTTTTTCTCACAGTGTTGCATGAACACCCTAAATGGATCCTTACTATATATGAGAGTTTGTTGTGGGATTCAGTGAATGATAAAATTACCTTCAGTGGTATTTTCTTACAGGCAGCTGTTTCGCATGCATTTCCATTAGAAAGAACAAAGTGTTCAGGATTAAGATGAGAGTGCTCTTTAGTGGCCTCAATAGCTGGCTCATTCAACTCTTCAAACTGTCAATATGCCAGATATTTCTATGTAGTGTTCCCATTAAACATTTTAATCAAGAAAAACTACTGTAATAGCACCAAATTGGGCATATAATTAAAACAGCAAAATTTCCTATTTTCTCTTTCATGTAAATGTACTAATTCTCTAATAAATTTCATAAAGTTGACTCATAATTCTGCTCTGGCATTCTGACAAAAGAGCAGAATTCTTTGCAAGTGTTTGCTTAATTTCCATTTTTTCAAACCTAATTTCAATTTTTATTGCTTCATTTTGAATATACTGATTAAAGTAATATTAAGTCTTGCTAAGCTTTGCCAAAGAAAATGAAAGAATGAAATTATGTATATTTAATTAGCTACAGTTCTTATTTAGGAACAACTTATTCTTTCTCTTTTAAGGTTGATTTTTTATCAAGTAAACTCTAAATCACTCATAACTCATTAATTAACCCTGCGAGAAACCTGGGGGGCGAGAGGGGCGAAACAACACTTTCATATTTAAAACCTGTTCATTTAAACAAGTTGATATGTATTATTTAAAGAAAATTCAGAAAGCTCTTTTATAAGATAGAAGCCTTCTGTCCTCCTCAAATCTCCGCAAGATCTGTATTTCGACCTTGTACCACTCCAGTGTGGGATTCAACATTGCTACTTCCAGGTAACAGGATTCTGGAGAAACAAAGAATAAAACATGGTGAGATATGAAGAAAAGTTTATGAGAAAAATAAAATTAGTGAAGTTTTAACTCCTGAAATTCCGGAGCATTCATTTAAGTTTAAAATACGTTTTTAGGTATGGTTTCTATGTAAACAAGCAGGTACTAGTGCCATTTGTTGGGGAGAAGGGTGTGTTTCCATGTTTTCAGGCTTGAAGTAGCCTTCACAATGCTAAAGTACATACATAGTTTTCTTCCTTATTTAATAGTGGATTTGTTTCCATGGTCAAATGTTTTGTTGAATTGGGATTATGTTCAACATAAAACAGCATAACCTTCACAACAACATCTTAAATGAACAAGCCACACTAAACGATGTCATGTGTCACATTACAGCATTAATAGTGAACAATAAATCAAGTAATCAAACGTGTGACAAAACTAATTTTCAGTTGAAAAGTAAAATCAATTCCTATCATAAAGAAAAAGATTTAGAAATAACAATTTAGCATCATACACGTACAGAACTAAGGTCATGAATTTAATATACCCTTGTTTATAGAAACTAACTAATATTGAAAATTACAACCTCTAAAAGTTGAAATTGTAAGGTCCCTTCAACAATGTTTTTCCCCTAACTCTGTAGAGAAGAATACAAAATTTAAACTGCCCTCTTTTCCCCAGATCTGGGAAACTTGTTCCAGTGGAGCACTCAAGAAAAGTCAATACTTTCCCACTCACAAGTAACCTTTATAAAAGAAAAAAATCAGGGATAAAAGCAAAACACACTTATAAAACCACTTGGCAAAACTGAATAATCTACAAAAGCTGAGAACGAGAATACTTTGAAACCACTTCTTCTGTGATAACCGTAGAGTAGCTGATGAAGTGGTTAGTCATTCCCTTCTTCTCCTGGCTAAGCTCTTGCAGTTTTTCGCCCAAGCCCACCAAAAAATCCAGTTGCCAGGCAGTCAGTTACTTAAACTCCAGCCGCACAACCAACACATGATGTATTTTCCATCATGTAGATAAATCCCCCAAATCATGAGTAATAGTTAATGGGAGCTCAGACAATCCAACCACTAGAATGATCAATCTCTTATCCTTGAAGTTACGTGTGATTTGCTCTTGCCACAGGCTCTTTTGCATTTTTCAGCATTTTAGTGAAAATTGAACCCTGAAGTAAAGGGTTCTCTTTTCTTTCCCCCTCTTCTTTCCTTTTTTATCTCTCTCCTCTTCCTCCTTTATGGCCCCTTCATTTAACTGTGGGAGGCTGCAGTCAATGATGTTCAGCTATTCCCATATGAAAAGTGGTGTCATATCCATCCTCGTATCTGTCTCTAACAACTTAACACTGCAAATGTATCCACGAAACTGGTCTGTAATATACCAGCAGGTTAGGCATGGCCCAGTTTCATGGTGCCAAAACACACCAGCAAAAAGGTATTTCTTTAGTCGGACCCATACACCTGGGGAACTCTGGATTGCTCTTATGACTTCCTTTGGGTGTCAAAAAAAATATTCCTATCTTTTAAGATTTGTCCACAGACTATGCGTGTAGTGCTGTACAGCTTCCCTGGTCATCCATGATTTGTTAAGGTCTTTTCGTTTCAAAATAGAATAGTAACCACAGGAACAAGGAAGAATAGCTTCTGTGTACAAATGGCTCCAATGCTATAAAATTCTGTGGTTTTCCCAGTCAATTAGATTTTGAAGTACCACTGCAAGAATAGTCTGTTTTCTGTATTCTACTGTTGGAAATGTTTCTCATGGTCTATGCCATATAAAGTATATATTGCCTTATAATAAAACTTGGTTCTATTTAGCATATGTTTAATCAGAGTGTCTCAACCCACTAATTAGAACAAGGAACACAGAGGTCCATTATAAACTGCTAAAAGGACAGATATGCTATCCCTAGGAAAGAAATATGACTGCCTTTATTTATTATTAATCGTTACTATAGTTAACCAATTAACAAATCACTTTATCCTTTCAGGCTTATAAGGATAGGCATATTTCTACGTTAATTATTATCACTAAGTTATTAATGCTACAGAATAAAAGAATTAAACATTTTATGTTCTTTTGCTCTAAGCAAACAATAGTCCTTAAGGTTTGGAACCTCCAACTCCCTAAATAAATTATTTAAATAGCAAAATAATTAATTTCCTAAATGATACAACTATCTTTACACTGCATGCCCATTTTTCTACGTAAATGGGTAAATATGCTGCATTTAGGGCGAAGTACTTTGGTCTTCACAGTAAGGATTATCACCTTTCCCACTTGTGTGTCTCAATCATAGAATTGTCAGGGTTGGAAGGGACCTTAAAGGTCATCTAGTTCCAACCTCCTCTGCTCTGGGCAGGGACACCTCCCACTAGATCAGGTTGCTCAGAGCCCCACCCAGCCTGGCCTTAAAAACTTCCAGGGATGGGGCTTCCACCACCTCTCTGGGCAACCCGTTCCAGTGTCTCACCACCCTCATGGTGAAGAACTTCTTCCTAATCTCCTTTCTGAAATGACCAATCTCTAGTTTTAATCCGTTCCCCCTAGTCCTACCATTACCCGACATCCTAAGAAGTCCCTCACCAGCTTTCCTCAGTGTTTAACCAGTGTTAGTCAGTCCCGGAGTACATTGAGTGGACTGGCTTTGACACAAACCCAGCGATGGCACCGCTCTATGGTTATTCCATCTACTTGCCAGAGTCCCACGGTCAATTCTTAGTTTTGCGTGAAGAGATTCAACGAAACACTTCATGCATATCTCTAAAATAACTACTATACTGGCTATGGAAGAATGATGTGTCCTATTTTGTTCACTTTGTGTAGGGTAGTTCACTCTCTTGAGAGTGAATACTTTAGTTCTTGTTTCCGTGATTACCGTGTCAAGATTTTCAGTAGAGCTAGAACTGGATTTGTGGCTCTTTGTCTTAAGGGGGGTACCCATAGCCCTTGGCTAAGGAATTGCTCTCAAGTTTAGTCTTTTTTTGGTGTGATGAATATTTAATTAGTTATTGCAAAGTGGAACAGCTTTCAGGCTGAAATGGGAGGGGGAAAATATTTTCCTCCCTCATGAATATCTTATGGGATATTCTCCTGGAAGGTAAGAATTCAGATCTTCTCAAGCAGAGAAGAGAGTGAACCCAGGTCTCTTACACTCAAGCTCAGGGCATAGGCTTGGAATTAAATTAACTAGAAAGCTGCCTAGTTCTAAGTGGGTCAGCCTGTGTGTGCATAAAAATAGTCCAGGTAAGTTAAGTCACCTTGCTTTTGCCGCAATAGGCAGTCGCAGTCGCCCTGTCAATCCTAACTAGGGCGAGGGGGTTCTGCCTCTGATGGGATCTGTATTTGAGGCACAGTTTTCCACCGTCACAATTTCTAATTGTTCCCTTAAACACGTGCACTAAGTTTTTGTGAATCCTACTGTAATCCTACTGTTAGAGATTTACTTCTTCTCCTGAAATGCGTAAGAAAACTCCAAGCCAAAGCAAGGATGGAGACTTGAGTGGGAAGCAGTTGTTTTGTCCAAGTTTTACGCATGCATGAACTCTTACGGGAGCAAACACCTACAGATATAATGCTCCTCAGGTAAACGAAAGGGAGTGCCCTAGGTGCCTGGCTTTCTCAATAATATCTTATCCCTGTAGACATTGTTGAAAGGGAAGTTTAGGAAGTGAGTGAATTCTCTTCAAATGTATGCTTGGCTGGACATAAGCACTGTGAGAACCTAAAAATTATACTTGGTATCAGGTTTAGCTTCAATACGAGTCCTCTTTCTCAGTAACTTTCCACTTTCTTCTAACCTAGTTATTACCTTCTATTTCCGGAAATCATCAGACCTTGATAGATAGCTTGGGTGTTCCATCACTTTTCTTTGTTAAATACTTGAACACTTGGCAGGTTTCCTTGTTTCATGTTTCATGTACAAAGTGAAAGATAAAATAGAAATCATGACAATTTTTTTGTTAAATTAGGTCAGTTTTGTTAAATTTTTTGTTAAATTGAGGTAAATTCTCCCATTGTGACTATGGTCCTCCTAAACATACTTGTATCATTCAAGCAGCGAATACGTGTTGGGATCCCATTTACAGTGAGATCTCTGAATGGAAGACTTACCTGAGAAAACATTCTAGCAGCTCCAAATTATTGCAGTTGTTAATGATGTAAATAAACAACTGTTTTTGTGAATTGATGCAGAATGCTTGCTTTATGATAACCAAGAATTCCCTGGCTCTCACTAAAAGCACTTTTCCTTGTGAATACCCTCTACAATTTGAAGTTTTCGTTGTTTTCGAACCTGAACTTAAGCAATGATACAAAGCTTTTGTTGTCCAGGTTATTTGCATTTTAAAGGGCATCTATACTATATTTCTGCTACAAAGACAGCGTAGAAAATACATGGGGGAGAAAGGAAAATGGAGGGGAGGAGGTCGATTTCACTTTGGCACTTTCACTTCTTAGATTTACTTGATAAACCCTGCCAAATTTGATTTTAGAGTGTGCACGTACAGCATATATCAAAAGAGCTAGTAAATTTTCAGAAAGGAAAATCAAGACAATAATTCAATGTGAAAAGCTCATTCTTAACTGATAGATTAGTCGAGGTTTCTCATCTCACTGTACATTGTAAAAGCAGCCTGGAAGATGCTGTTACTCATCATGGGAAAAGGTCCATCTTAAAGAGAAAAATTTGTTTGTGGAGGAATGTTGCCTTCATAATACACTTTCTACCCAAAAGGTCGGAAATATCTGAAGCCATGACTCATAGGACAAAGGTCACAAAAGCAACACTTTAGGTTCAAAAAGCTGTAATAGATCTTGGGAAGTTATCTACTCTACTCTCCAGCCAAAACGTAGGATCAGCCATACCTGTCTCTGCATGGACAGGTGGTTGTCTCATCTGTTCTTTAAAACCCCTCGTGATTGGTAGAAATCCCACAGCCTCCTTGAGTAATGTGCCTCAGACCTTAGCTATTTGAACTGTAGAAAAGTTTTGTCTATCTTAACAACTAACACAGTGTAGGTAGCTATTAACACCAGTTTTATACATCTGAAAGTTTAAATGTTTAAAAAAGTCCTTAAGATTTACATTAAATTAACTTCATTATTCCCTTCCGTTTGTTAGAGGAAGAAAGGTTCAAAGAGATTAAGTGATACAACTGAGGTCAACACTGTAAGTCCATAAAGAAAAACCTGGGTCGAGTGATCCATTTCAAGCTTGTTTCAAGGTAGTTTAAAGCAAAAGTCTTTTTGGAGCTCCCCTCACTTTTTCAGTCATATAAAATTCCACAGCACAGAGATAAGCTATCTTTCTACACTCTTCTTGTAATCAATCTGTGTTGTTAATAGCTCGCCAGTGAGATGATATGTCTGCGTCATCAACCCTTTCGATGGACAGCTTTTTATCAGTAAGTTGCAGAATCTATAGAGTAACAAATTGCAAACTTTGTCCTTTATAGAACAAAAATGTATTTATACAGCCACAGTTGGAGCCATGCATCAAAAAATTTGAGGTATGTACATTTCCTCAGAATGCACTAAATGCTAAAATTTCATTGTTACTACTATTTCTATTGATTCAAATTTTTTTTTTTTTTTTTTTTTTTTTTTACCTTCCAAGAGTTCTCCCTCTCTGCCCTCTCCTGCGTCTTCTCAGCAGTGCAATGAATCCGTGGATTTACTAATTCTCACACCTGGTTTAGAGAAACAGGAAAGAATCTAGTCATAAGGAGAAAAAAAAAAAGAAATCCTTATCTTCTATATTGTTCCTTTTTACAAAAACCAGTTCTGAATAAATTAACAGCTAATGGCATTGCCTACAGCTTGGAGTAGTGCTGTCAGAGGTCCTCGCTTTGACAGTGAATTTTATTCTTCAGATGGATACACTACTTTATCAAGCCAAAACTTCCAATTATGGCAAAATTTTCCACTGTGAGGACTGATCATAAATCTTGTCCAGGGTAGATTTAAGTTATAAAGATCATAATTCTCTTTGCTACCTGGTGAATGAAGTGGTAGCTTCATCCATAACGGTCTCTCTATCCATCTATAGAAAATATTAAGTATGTCTTTAGAAAATTTATAAATGTTGCTGGCGAGTAGGGGGGCAGCGGGTGGGGGGGGTGGATAAAGCTAGTGGTCTTTTTACTGAGTCTGTGTTATTTTTATCTGAAAGGCAGTTGGGAAGAGAAAGAAGTTGGGCAAAACCTGATCCTTGCTGTGAGACTGCGGAAGGGAGAAGCAAACTTTCAGCAGGTAAGAAATCAGTTCAGATTTGCTGAAGCTCACGAGCAAAGGACAGATGTAGGGACTAACAGCTCTTTTCTGAACTGCCTCTAACCTTTGCAGATAGTTCCGTTTGGGTTTGCATAAATCATAGTTCTGGCTTATCCATGGTTTTTATTTTTAGCTTAGTTACCCTTGCTTTTGTTGATTTTCATCAAGTGGCTTGCAGGCTCTATATCACCCTCCTACCTGTTGTGTCTACGCCCGAGGCTTTTTCACCTCTCCCCTACCTCCAGAGGCTTCAAATGGTGCATCAAAGCGTGCCGGGAAGGAGGGCTCTGGAAGCGCCGTGGGGAATAGCACTTCAGAGGTCTTGTTGCTTTTACGGCTGCGGCGGCTGGCTGGGAGCAGAGTACCTGGGTGGGCGGAGGAGGGAAATGGAGCAGCAAAGTGAAATTACCCAACGCTGAAGCTCTGGTGCCCGCATTAGTGTCACTCTGCTGCTCCGAGCAGCTAGAAGCCCCGCAGCAGAGGTGAGAGTGGGACCTGAGGAGTCCTGGCCAGCACCCACCTGCGCTGCACATCTCCACCTCCAAACGGGGGAGCGAGCTCGGGTGCTGCTCTCGCTCCACACTTCATATCCAAATACTGCCTCCCCACCCCGAGACAGCTGAAGAAAGGGTTGATAAGGGATGGACAAAACACTAATACGCTATTTTATCTTTTTTTTTTTTTCACTTAGCCTTGGAAATTAGGAACAATTAAATCTTTTTATATTACCCAGGAATGCTAAAAACTTTCTGGACTATCTTTGGCTCTAGATATTATATAGTAATTAGTTACTTGCTGATTTTTAAAAGACATTGAAGTAAAAATAACATTATTTACTAGAAGTGCAACAGAAGTTAGAGATATATTGAGTGAACACTTTGGTTCTTTGTTTCACTGTGGGCTTAATTATTTTATCTGACAGTTTAAGGAAACACTTGATCATACCCACTTAGACATTGCTCATCTTGAAGGTGATAAATACGGTATTACACCACAGTAAACATCAGATAAACTGCATAGAAAATTTCAAATTCGCAGAATGCACATGATTTATATGATCTCTATGTGGTCTATTGCGGTAAAGATGTTTTAAAAATTCTTAGCATAGATTGTGTTTTTATAACAAAGATTAAAATCTACTTCCAAACAACAAATTTGCAATGCAAGTATACACTTTCCCTGCAGTATTGACTTTTACGGACCAAGTGTTGATTTGCTGTAAGTCTTCTCTTTCATTGAAGCTTGAAGAGGTGGGGAGGTGTTCTCATTGCTGGTTGTCAGATGTGCATTTGAAAGATGATTGCTAGTTATCAGACATGTGTTGAAAAAGCTGTACGCTTTTTGGTGACATTTTTAGGTGCTTCAAGAATTTCAATTAAACTATACTGCAATGCAAATGCAAGGTGAACTTTGCAATTTTACTTAAGACAGCTCTTTGGTCACAGTAGGGTTGTAGAAGTTTCAAAGGAGATAATAAAGAGCTAGAAAAACAAGAGTCCTTTACTGTTCATTATTTAATCGATTGGATTATAAAAAGGGGAGAAATTGTAAAGAAATTATAAGAAAGCTATTGAAATTGAGTTGTGATGTAAGATGAGAAGTGGCAGTAATTACTGCTAAATTATTTCCTCTAGTCAGAAAACACCCGACTTTTTTATGACTGGCAGCAGCTCAGATCCTTCAAGGCAAAAGAAGGAATGGGGAAATACTTTTATTTTTGCCCGTAGTTGATTATATGTGCCTAAGGAAAAGAGAAGGATATTATGCAGAGGGTGACCGAGTACTTTAAATTCAGTATATCTTTATTTGCTCTCATTTGCCTTCTCCTCAAGACAAAAAAATAAAAATAGTTTTATCTTTGATATCAAGAATTATACAACCAAAGGCTTCCAGCTTTCTGTGGAATTCAGCCTCTTTAGCGGCAATATCATGACAAAATAAATCTCTGGCTTTTACTGAAATTATGTTACTAAGTTTTATGTACTCTGTTATATGCTATATCAGAAACCTCTCACGCCGAATATTACTCTTAATAGCCGCTTTCAAATGGCTTTTTTTTGTATGTCATGTTTAATAATAAAAGTTTTGATTGAGTTTGCTGCAGTTTGTTTTCAGAATGACTTTCAAATGCACTGCTTGTCTGCACGCTGAAGTGAAAATGTAAGCAATACCAGTGACAAGCATATTTTGCTTTTTTGCAGATTTCAAACACTTTGTAAGGTCATGTGGGTACTGCTGGCCAAGCATCAGTAGTTTATTCGTTGCTTGATGACAAGTGGAATTGTAAATGGAATGAAATAAGATGGATATGGAGGATTACCAACTGCTGTTGGCATACAACTGCATGTTTAAAGATGTCTTCATTCATTAACAGACTATTTTAGCCTGCCAAGGCTGAAAATGAAATGCAAGTCACAGCTTGTACATTTATCACTGTAAGGAAAGCATCCTGCCAGTACTGGTTAGGCAAAGTGTACTTGTAGCCATTAGTAGTCCGGTCTGATTATCGGGCTCAATCTGTTTCTAATGGCAACCTTTGCAGTGACAGCATTGTTTCCATCTGTGCTCACATGAGAGATTTGAAATCTTAGCGTTTAAAGTTCTGAAATAACCTTACAGACACAATTATTTCCTTTCCTAGGGATTGTTCCAGCTGGTGTACGGCAGCCCGGCATACCTGCACCGAGCAACCTGGCCTCCACCTTCTGCTTAGCAAGCCAAATCATAGTTAGCCAGTATTGCCTCCAATTACAACAGGTTCTGTGACTTGGTATTAAGATACCAAGTTTGTTCTCTGAAACTGCCTGCAGTTCTCCTATCCGGCAGTACCGTGAGTGACAGCACTGCTTCTCCTTCTCAGAGAGAGCTGGTAAGTGCTTGTTAACAAATCTAAAGTGAAAATTGCTTGCGGGTGTTAATACTTATGTCAGGAGAAAAGGGAGATGGGGGGTAGGTGGAGGGAGAGAGGGAGGGAGGGAGAGAGGGCAGTAGGGAAAAGAAGGAAGCTGCAGGAGGACAGTGGTGGGAATGTGCTGGTCGCTCCTGGAAAAAATATGGGACAATAAACAGGTAAAGAAGCAGTTGCATATAGCCCGATGTTTCTACTGAGTTTTTACACTTGCTGCTACGTTATGCCTTGCACAACAAATTTTAAGTATCAGGCCATACATTATTTCAGCTTTGTTAATCAAACTCTATATAAACGTCTTCTTTGTAGTACCTGTACATATTTCTCCTTTAGTGAACGATTGTTTTAAGTCTGAAAAACTGCATGAGAACGTGGGTGTATCTGTGTATTTTCTTGTGTTTTAAACGTAAGTATCTTATGTAGTAGAACTTTTGTTTTAAAGGGCCTTTTTGTAGTTACCTTGGAGGTCAGGAATAATCAGTTGAACTATTATTTAAGTATAGGCATAATGGTGCAAAAAGAGAAGAAGGTGGTGCTCTTTTTCAATTCTTTCCAGGATAAAATATGCCTACCTTTTGAACTGATGTATTTTTAAAAAGCTCTGGTTTTCTCCTTTATCTTGAATAGGCCATGGTAAATTTATGTCAGGAATTCTTCCTCATTAAAGGTTTATTGCACTATAGAAGAAACAGCTACACCAGCTTCAGATGTTAGTGACTCCTGGCTGCCAGTACCTCTACTGTAATTTATTGAGCTTCCAACACAACCAGAGAACGAAATTCAAACCTCATGTGCCGCCAGTTTCTTAAGAGAAAACCTGGCCTTAAGAGCACACCTCACGCTAAACTGGCCTGGCTGACTTGGCTGGGATGGACGGGTGTTGTGGTGACCTCCAGCAGAAGTAAGAAATCAGGCTGGTCCTAAACTGGCATTTCTGCCCCGAGCATCCGACAGCAACTCAGGCACAGGCAGCCTTAGTTGGTACCTTTGTCCCAGGAGAGGGACTGACTTAGCAACCCTTTTCTGTTCTCATGTAGGAAAATAAGGAAACATTTTCCCCTCCCAATGAGTACGTGAGGATGGTAGCGAGCGCCTGAGTGCCTGCATAAATGGACGGTGACCGTTTAAATATTTGTTGGTATGAAAAAAGAAGAGTTAAGTGACGGCGCCTCTGTGCAAGTTAAAGCAAACGTTTATGTTGAAAGGTTAAAAAGCAAATCTTGGTGCAGGATGAAGAGTGCTTTCCAGGAGGCCATGGGAGAAATGTAGCTGATTGAAAGGAAAAGCCAAGAGATGGAGGGGAAGGCAGGGCAAGGCACGGAGCACACAAAGTCAAGAGAACAAAAATGGAACAGAAGGAAGGAAAATCCAGAACAACTATTGTAAGGAAGTAACAATGTTTTCATAGCTCTGACTGTAGCCAGGTGATGTGCTGAATAAAATAATAGAAAGGACCGGATATGCACTTTATATGTTCCTGAACATCTTTTTTTCTCAATCTCTGAGTAGTATCTGACAAATTGTGCTGTTTGAAAAGGAAAAACCCCGCCCACCACAAAAGCAAAAGAAAACGACAACTGAAGGGCAAGGACTGTATCAAACAACTTACCCTCAACCTGTTCTAAAGCCTGAAACTGTAACTTTATCAAAATTTCATGAATAACTAATAAACTGAAGCAGAGGCCAAAAGCATGGAGATCTGAAATATCATAGAATCGTAGAATCATAGAATCATAGGGTTGGAAGGGACCTTAGTAGATCATCTAGTCCAACCCAAATATCTCAAATATCTGAGACTTGGGTTCATTAAAAGAAAAAACAATGAAGCAAAGCTTGAGTATCTGATTTATCCAAATTCTTCCAAGATTTGTCCATTACTTCTGTGCACATTGCATTTCTGTGACAGTAATTTAGCGCAAGTCCCTTCTCCGAAACCAAAATTCAGCTTCCTTGACTGGAATTGAGAGAAAAATGGGCAGAAGAAATTGATCGTGTCTTCCAGGGTTTAAAGAATAGGAGGAGAAATTCACATAAAATAAGGACTCGTTCTCTGGAGGTGAGGGTAAGATACTAAATTATTAATATCTTTCAAGATATTAAAGGCCAGTGGGATGTTTTGAACAAATAAACATAATTTAATTCTTAATGAATAATAAAAAAAAACCCTCCCAAATGACTAGAAGCAAAAATTGAGTTACTACAATTTAATTTTAGCTTAATTCTGTTGCAAGCGATCTTAATATCTGAAAAATGAATTGATACTGTGTTAACTGTCTGGTTAGTGAGCAGTGTAATAATTAAGCTGCAATAAACAGGAAACTAGGTCAAAGAGCTCAGGTATGTTGCAACAGGCCAAGGTTTAGAATATCCAAATTAGTAGTTATATGGGAAATAACTTAACAGTCACTATTTCATTTCTACGCAGCTCTACTAAGACAGTCGCAAGGTCTGGAGAAGTTAGAAAGAGGAAACCTCTGAATCCTGAGGTATGTATAGAACATGCATTTCTCAAGGTAAAACAAATGCTGAAATAAGCACAGTTAACAGATTCTTCCTTTTTCCAACCCGAAGTCAGTTCCACGTGTTGCAGTTTTAATGAAAGTACATTGGAGAGAAAGGCACAGACACAACGGAAGACATTAATGCTGAGGAAAGAAGCGGAGGGGAGGAAGGTGGCTGCTCACCAAGGCTGAGGTTTGGTATGTTCCTGGGAAGGCGGCTGACGGCCTGGGGGGGGGGGCATATTAAAATATCCTGGTATCCCGCTTGCCCCAACCCTTTGCGGTGTGTGTTTTAGCATAATACATAATTGCATTTGCACCCATTTTAAGGACAGTCATGCTTTTGAGTCTCTGCATTCAGTCAAAGCGATCCAAAGACTTATGGGTAAAATTCGTGTCGTAAGGATGAATTAATCTCACGTAAACTTAGCTGCCTGCACTGCACACATTACAGCTGAGCTTGTCACCCCCAAATTAATTTATAGTCAATTAAGGCTTTTTTAGGGTGCATCCGACTGATTTTAGATACCTATTTTAAGATGTGCTGAGTTTTACCTGCAATATATGTGGGGTTTTTTCTATTTCATATACTCATATGGTAAGTTTACCAGAATAGCTGAAATGCAGTAACACATGTGGCAATTCTGTCTGGTCGAATGAATGTTGCTCTCTGTGCCTTTCTTATGCGCCGATATGAAAATTTTTAAAGAAGGTAAAATTGAATTTTCTTCAGAAATGTCTTTCGAGGGCTATATTGAACCACTACCAAGGATGCTGCCATAAAGATTGAAAGAGTGTTGTCAGCTATCTGTGGGCCCAAGGCGCTTGTACTAGGAGTTCATTCAGCAATATTCTGCATCAGACTCACATCTCAAAGTAGATGCAGACATCTATGACTCAGTTAAATGCTACGCGGAATTCAGTCAGTAGAAAAATTATTTCATATTCATACGGGGCTTTTTTGTTTTGCTTCCCCTCTTCCTACAACAACAGTTGGTTAACACTTTCCTCCTTATCAAAATAACCCAGAGAAAAAACCCACTGTTCTGAATTAGCATAATAGCAGCTTTGGCATATTTATTGATAGATGCAGAAGTCAAACAATTAAACAGCTAATAAGGAAAAAACCCCAAAACCTCATGCTCACATCTCTTTGGTATACTTGGACTAACATCACAAATGTGCTCAAAAATTAATGTAAAGAGGGTTAAATTAGAAACATAAACTCAGCTATATTCAGATTAATTTGAAAGCATGAAATAATCGCTGTTGAAAATTACGCTATTAAAAAAATTCAATTAAGATTTGTGACTCACTTCAGTTTTGATTTTATCCCTTCTGCTCTAGAAAATTACAAACTGCATATCAAGTGCCCGGTGGGGTTTGGGAGGCAATGAAGAACATCCATTTCAAGACGGGTTTTTTTGGATTAAGACAGTACTGACTATGGAAAAAGGGATTAAGGTACCTCACTGAATTTCTTACATATTGCAACACTATTGCGGTTGACCTGTTTTTCTTCAGTGTAGAATGTTCTGATGTTTGTGATTTGTTTTGCAACATTTTGAGAAGGAAATGTTACTGATTATTTTTCCAGGAATTCCACATTGTGGGATTTTAAATTTAAGAGACATTTTGAGTGAAATATTTATTTTGAAAACAGCAGCAGCATGTTTCTAACTTTCCCGGTTTTACTATTTTCTAATGTTAGCTCTAGTAGAAAATCCAGAAGTCTTGAACCTCTGTGTCTGACATCTACACAAACTGTTTGGCAGTGGGAGAGTGAAATGTGCAGCTGTATCTCTTCCCAGCATATTAGCAGTTACGGTATTTCTGTTGCTTTTACGGCACCTTCTCCCAGGGTCAGCTTAGGTCATGAGAAACTAAGTAAGAATCATAAAAACGTTGGTTGGAAGGAGCCCCAACCTGATGCTTGGACCGGAACTTACAGCAACGGTAGCTCAAGTCAGCCTATTGTATGCAAACAGCTGTTAACCACATGTAAAACTAGACTTACTTTCATTCCAGCTAGCCTTACCTCTGCAGGGATGGAACTTGCCAATTAAATGTATAAAGGAAAACCAGGGACAGATAATACAAGAATGTGACTTGTAACTTTTGCCACTTATTACTGATATTGCTGCTTTGTTCCCAGTCCTAAACACCAGGATACAGACCTGAACCAGAGGAAAGGGAAGGCAGCGTATTGTATTTCGTTAGCAATCCCTTAATTTTGCCAGTGGGACTCTCAGTAATCTCACAATTTTTCAAAAACAGTATGTTCTCTCACTTCTTCTACCGAAACCAAAATACGTTGTAAGGTCAAGTTTTTTTCCAAATATTATAAAAAGATTCTATTGCTTGTATGTGATTGTACCTCTCAGCAAATACTTTTGGCAAAACCAACTTGGCAAGTGGTTTCTTTTTTTTTTCCCATAAGGAATGTTAACTTTATTTTGAACATGCCATTGATATTTTTTACCCCACAAATTTAAATTTCGGATTGTACAGTACGTTCTGTGTATATACACGCATTTATATTTACATTAGAATACAATGGATCAGAGTTAAGTATTTTTTTGCAAGAATGTGAAAATAGTCATGTGGAAAAACCGTGAGCTATTTAAAAACAAGTTACATACTCTGAGGAAAACTGAAAGACCTAGAAACAAGCAAACCTGTCTTTATGTCTTTAATACATATTTATATAAAAAATCCTGATTAATTTTCCTAATTTAATTGAAGATTATTATGGATAATATGAGAAAATCCAAATCAAATTATATTTGACCTTAAATATTAGTTCATAGCTTTATGTTCAAAAGATTACATCTATGATTTCCATTTTCTGATTACTATTAAGACTCAGTTCTAAATGGGTACCTTGCTTCCAGGAACCCATATGAGCTCAAATATCAACTGTTATCCAGAGACACTGCCTTTACAATTAAAAATGTTTGGAATTAATCTTTGGACATAAAGAAGAAATGGTAGCTTCTGAATTTGACTTTTTTTCCCTCTAAAAATCAAGTAGAAAGGCAATCTGGTTTTCCTCACCCCATAAAAGAGGCAGTAAGTCTAGTACTGATCTCATTTGTGTCAGCATTATGCCAGCGTCAATGAAGATACTCTTCTGTTACTGTGGAACCAGTGAGAAGAAAATTAGGCCAATTTCTGCACACAACACAGACAGCAATGAAGGCACCACGTGGGAATACCACATCTAAATTTAATAAATCTATGCCACATATGGCTCTGTACTTCAGACTGATCTCACAGAAGTTGTGTGTCTAAATGACATCAGGATCTGACCTACTCATTCTAGATTTGAAAAAAAAAAGTCACTTCAGGCTTGGGAGAGCAAACCCTGAAACAGTAAGAGCTTGAACCGTTTTCGTGATTGTGGTATTTCCAAAACACCTCTCCCACCACCAAGTATTGCAGGAACATGATTTTTCTATATGGGGTTTGTATATTTATAGAACTCTTCTTATAAAAGAAACTAGAATTTTACTGTCTAATGCAACCTTAGGATCTTGAATAAAAACTCTGACAGGTGTGAGAAACTACGCCACGCTACTAGTCAGCTGCCAGATGACCTTTTTTTTATATATAATGATTTTTAAAGCTCGTGTCACCTTGGAGTTAACCTCTCCATTAGATGATCTAACCCAGACAAGTTATTTAGGCTCCATTGTAGCCAGCAGAGGAAGGTACGAGCTTGGAGAAGGCAGTTTCATCTCGCCCACATTAGAGCGCAGAAAAAATGTGGTCACAGCAGCAGTGAAGCAGAGGAGGAGGATAAAATCCTAACAGGAAAGTGAGACGACCAGCCACAGGAAGAATGCACAGAAAATGGTTGCATTATGATAATGGTGGTATATTGATTTTACAGCATCCTGCAACAGAATCTTAGTGAGATTTTTGAGGAGAAGGTTGCCATATATGTTCCCCCTCCAACATCAATTTTATCATTAGTTTTGAAAGGTAACTTCACACAACATAGTAAACATCATCTTTGTATAATTCTGAGCGTAATGGAAATACAAAACGTGCTGCAAAATTAATGTAGATGTAATGAAATCACTGAAGAAACTCTCTTGTGGTATATCAGGACAACTTCAGAGGTGCCAGTTGGCTGATGTAGCCAAGGCTAGGCACAATTTAGCCTGACTACTTCAGTTTATCAGTACTAATGTACAAAAAGCACTGTTTGTTGTGGGGATTAGTTGTCTCATTTCACCTCCCATTCTGAATAATAAATGGTTATACATGTTGCCTTCAATTTAATTTGTCATATAAATTCTATATAATTAATTTATTAAGATAAGATAATATGTGACAATATTTATGTACCCGTACCCTCCCAAACACTCAACTGCTTCTAAATGCTAAGGGCCGATTAGATGATTTTTGCCTCTGAGATCTGGTAATCATTTGTTGGCAGGTATTAAAAGATTCATCTAAACACATTCAGCTGTCTCCTCCCATGAAAGAAATACTATTTTCCTTCTCTTGTTTTCTTGTTTTAAATGAATGTAGTGGTTAATTAAAGCTTGAGAAGTTTACAGCACCCAATATTTGAATTGCACTACACTTCAAAACTATGAGCACTTAATTTATAGTGCACTTTTTAAATTAATTGTAAGGCCTATCATCAAGGTAGTATTATTCTCCATTAGGAGAAGATTTTGCCGTTTGCCAGCTGCTTTGTGGTGCAGCCACCCCTGCACTCTGCCCTACCAAGAAGCACATTCATCAGCGGAGAGATCTTGCTAGTCACTCACGACGACAATGTCTTTTATTGACATCTAGTGCTACATAGTGTAGCATCTCCATAAAAGCTTGTTAAGGTTTCTCCTTTCCCTGGGGGCAGCAGCACAGCACTCCTAAACCAGGAGTAGGGATTGTACCTGAAATAAATTGTGGTGGCCTGTGTCGCCCCTTCCATTTCCAGTGCCACTAATAGCTAACAAGACTAACAGAAAGACTTGGGCGCCTCTGACCAAATTTGGACGAGGAATGGAAGGGACAGGGGAGAACAATGGTTATCCCTGTGATGCCCTGTCTGTGGTCCATCTGCCTCTGAATGCCATACAGTGCTCCTCAGCACCACCCATGAATTTCACGAGCCGTTACAAAGCCTTTCCTCCCAAGTCTGCCTGTTGGTTTGCTAGTCCGCAAAATTTTAACTGAAGCTGGCGAGTTCCTGTTTCATCTATATAAAAGGATAAAAAGAGTCACTTTAACAAAAGCTCAGCTGACTGCAAGTTTATGACTTGCATCCGTCACAATCCAAGGCAGAGATTTGACCTTGAAGTATTATACCCAGTTAGGTCTGAGTTGGAAATATATAGGGAAAAAGTGTGCATAAATCTGCTACAGTAGTTGCTTTGAAGTCTGTATTTACTGCAAGCTCAATGGCTAATGAAGTTATCGTAGTTACTTAGATTACATATAATCCAGGACAGTAATTTACAGCTTTCCTGCTAAACCAAGGAAGAGGCATTTTGTCAGACTATCTGGACATCCCAGAGAGCCTAACATTTTTTTGCTTTCTGACATCGACCAGAACAGCAACATCACAAAATTTCCAACAAAATAAACCGGTCTGCCTCATGCCAGAGCCGAGTTTGGGGCTGCTGTTAACGTCAGTTAACAGCTAACGTGGTCTGGCCATGAGGGAGCTACAGAACCACCCCCCGCTGACATCTCGCCAGCCCTCCCACCAGCTTCTCAGCTCTGCCTTTGGCATATGCTGCCTTTCCACTGGCAATGGCGAGGTAACTCCCCGATCTGGAATGAGAAACCTCCGTGCCACTGAACTTGTGCACCTCCTTGGATGTGGCATCTGACAAAGTGCATCTAACAAGGAGTGTCTGATGGTTAATTATGCCTAGAAAACATAATGTGGCATTTCATAAGCCAGGGCAAAGAACCTTCCTTTTCAAAATGATGCATTTTTGAGAGTTTTCTCCCCTTTTCACATGACCAGAAGGTATCCAGATGCATTACCATTATGACCACATGAGAGAATTATGTGGTGGTGTAAATGATGCCGGTCTGATTGTTGCGTGTTGAGGTTTGGGTTTTTTCCTCAAACTATGACTTCCTCAGGAACTGAGCAACAGTATAGCAGAGGTTAAAAGATCCAAGAAATTCCATCTTTCAGATGGCATTTTTGTATTGTTGATATCCATTATTTTACCAGCTAGACATTTTTCAAGCAATAGATTTATATACATGTAGGTATGAATGATATATATGTATGACTACTGTCCTAGTTTAAATCAAATTTTCTATTTATGTTTTTTTCCTCTTCCTCCCAGAAGTGACTTAGTAAACAAAAGGCAATGTACAACATTCTTGTCCTGTGTGATTCTCCTATGTTTAGTTTTAGTATTCTATATATTCACTTTTCAAACTTACGTACTTTCATTATGGTTAGTTATTTTTCAGTTCTTGCTATACATACCAGCTTCTGTCCTTCACTGTCATCATCTGGCATACTCCTTTATACTGATGTAAAGCTAACCGCAGGGAAACTTCTCCTAGTTTAAAG
>VXBO01001756.1:325118-340792 GCA_013400135.1 Rhinoptilus africanus | reverse complement strand
GGTGTGAAAAAAGCAAAAAGCAGGTCCTTTCTTGCAAATGCAACCATGTCATATTTTGTTTTCAATTTGCATCGACACCCGCAGAGAAAGTGGAGGTGAATTTAAGCCGTCACCAGGTTTTTGCACGTGTTTTCACTGGCGCATTTAACTTTCTGTGTTTAGCCACAGCTATTTGAGATGCCTCCCACATTCACCGTAGAAGGCATACTGTTAACTAACTTCTTGTTTAAATGAAGGGCTATGCTGACAATTAAATGTAGGAGCGTGCATGCTTCAGTGCCGTACCTTATTATAATCAACGTGAGTAGAAGCCGAGTGCTGAAATTATGGGTTTTAGTCTGCATCTGCATGGCATTATTATGCTTATCAAGGTGAAAATGTCGACGCTGAAGAATGTAATTGTGTACCTTAAGCTGCAGCGATAGTTAAACTGAGCTCCTGCCTCCACTATTAATGCAGCAGAGTGCTACTCTTAAGAGGCACTATAACTCTTTATGTAGGCAGAGCTTTCAGTTCATGAATTTATTTCCTTTCTTTCTTTTTTTTAAGACTTTCAGAGATAAGGTTTTTCTGTTCGGGTATTAATTCAATATAGATTTTTCTGATGCTTTTTTTTTTTTTTTTCCTTTTTAACGAAGCCAGGCACCAGAAAGTATAGTGTACATTTGTATATAGCTCCCCTGCCCTCCAGGAGGTCAAGTGTGAAATGAGTTGAGAGACACATTGACAGTCCATGCGTGAGCTGAAACAAGTCAAGCTCGTTATCAGTAATTTGGATCTGTGGCTGGAGTCTGGGTTCTTATTATACAAAATCAAATCAAATAATAAAATAATTCAGTGAATTATCTATGTTTAGTAGATTATCATTTTCAGCTGAACATTGTCTCATCCAAATTATGCATGTTTTATTTGTTGATTTTACTGTTTAGTCATCTTGAACATTTTGATTTGTGAGTCATTTATATTGCAAAACAAATGCAATTTTCTTTATACAATATATTACTTTGTTGGGTTTCATATACGTGCATTGCTTCTAAGTCAGTCTCTTGTAAGTTATCCATATGGATGGGTTTACCACTTCTTTTTACACAAAGAGGGAAGGGATATTTCCCCTCCAGAGTCACAGTGAGTCTCTTGAGCTACTCAGACAGTCCTGAACCCATAGCATTGGGTCAACACACACGCCAAAATCCATCCCCGTGCCTGTAGATTAGTTAGCATTTCTCAAAAGATAATGAGGCATTTTTTTTCAGTCCTCCATTTCTTCCTTTTTTTTTTTTTTCCTGCCCCCCACAATTCCCTACACAGTAGATTTTGGCAAGAAGACACAGTAGGTATGCTAAGTCAATATAATAAACAGTTTCTTTTGAAGTTGTTTCAGTCTGTTTCAATTTATTGGGAAAAAAAAAAAAAAAGAAAGAAATTAGCTAGAAAATACTTGTCTTGAAGATGCTTCAGTATTTGTGAATTATTTGGTTATTTCCTTACAGATAAAATTAATCTGAGCTGCAAAGAGGAAACATTTCCCTTGTTTTTGTTTAAACATTTGGTAACCTTGTACTTTTGAGGAGCTTTAATGAACTAACTGTGGCAGCAAAGGAGGACTTCAGCTACACATTAAGCATCGGCAGAGCTCAGGCAAATTAACGCTTCTAGATTTACTCCTATATAATTTGTGTAAGTGAAGAAATTACTTATACCACTCAAAATAATTAAGAAAAAAAATTCTTTTACCTTTGAAGCACTGAACCTTGGCATGCTTTCCAGTTGCCAAGAGACAAATTTCTGCTCATCCATGTACGAATAGAGCATGGTGAAAGAATTAATGCACTACCTGTTTCCATCTTATGGCTATCTCCGACTGTACTTTTAGGTCACGGTGATTCCTGAAGGACTCCTTGCCTCTGTAGGAGAAAGGTGAAGTCCATCGATGGTTAAAGGCAGCTCACTGAGTCTTTCATAGTGGACGACTGGGGTCTGGACTTACACCAATTACAGGTGATGGCATGTTCATTCTGCAGGGAGAAGACAACACATAAGGCTAAGCAAGAGGGTCAGACTTCTATTAAATGGTATAATATTAAAAGTCATAAAAATATATTCATTGCCATTTAGCAGAAAAGGTATATTATGGGACTGGGAGGCTTGGAATGAATCAATCTGAGAATCACGGTTTTCTTAATAATATAAAAGTTGCAGATACAGAGTTTGTTTCCAATCTTGCTTGCATTGATATAAATCTAGAATAGCTCTGTGAAACTGATGAAGTAAAGCTAATATGAACAAGTACTTTAAAATGAGACAGACGCTTTTTACATATCAGTGTCACAGCTGCATATCTCCACTGATTTTATTAGAGTTATATAGCCAGATCACACTTTTAAATCATTCTAAAATCAAACCTCCTGTTGCAATGACAGGTAAGTCCTTTCTATTACATACATTGAAATACATGTGAGAGGCCGTTATCAATTCTGCAGCTGTAAAGTACAGCCAGCCTTTCTGACTTTTTCTCCCTTAATCCCCAGGTAGAGTTCTCTATGCAGGCCAATATTCCTGAACAGGCAAGTCTGTGAACTGATCTCCAGGAGCAATACGCCCTTTGAGACAGAATCACAGAGTGGTTTAGGTTGGAAGGGACCTCTATGGAGACCACGTAGTCCATCCCTCTCCCCGCTGAGGCATGGTCCGGATGGCTTTTGAACATCTCCAAGGATGGAGACGCCGCTGCCTCTGCGTAGCACAGAGAGAAGCGGCTCAATGTCCTGTAGCTGGAGTGAAAGTTTGTGCTGTACATGCCTGCGAGTCAAGGGGGAAGGAGGAGAGAGAGGAGGAATAGGCTGTGACATGACATTTCTTTGAAGCTCCTATCAAGTGCAAATAAGGCTCATACTAAGTAAGTCCCTGCTAGGGAGCTGTCTATTTTTATTTGTAGTGTTTAGCTTGCAACCAAAAATCTGTTTTGGTTCAAGTCTTGCAGCATTCAGAAAAGCATCAAAATGACAATTTGCTTCTGGTTCAAGAAAAATAATGGTTTGCGTGATTATCAAGTCAGCCTCATGTTCGGTTTGATTACAGAAAGCTGTGATTTTAAAATACTGAGCTTATCTCAGCCAAAGGATCAGACCTCATAATTTTATATCTCAACCCGACATTTTCCTAGCACAAGTAACCCCTCTCTGCCCTTCCTGCTCCTCTTTCCATAACAAACTGCTGACAAGCCATGTTTGATTGTCTTGAGAAGGCGAGAAGATCAAATACATACAGAGTATTAACAAAAAGAAAGAATGTCCTTAGGGGGAAAAAAAAAAAAAAAGGTTGCAGAACATGAATTCAGTTGTACCGCTGAAAGGAGTTGTCAGTCACTGCGAAAAACCAGTTCAGAGGCCTCCTGCCACGGGGAGGGAGCGGGACCCTCTGCATCGATACGGGGGCTCGTTTGGGAGGATTTCACCCACCCTGGTCCGTCAGGAGCTGGGCTGAGGGAGGCGCAAGGGAAAGGTTGGGGGGGGTTGCTGCTTCCAACCACTGACATTGTGGCCCTTCTGCTTGTCTTTCTCACAAGCAAAGGGCAAAAATTCCTCCTCCATCACTTTGCATGACCCAGAACCAAAGCCCTTTGTCTTCCCCAACAGCACTTGCTTGTTAGTCTTTTTCCTTGGTTTTTTTTTTTGATTGTAACAATTTTTTCCTGCAGTTAGTGCTACTCGATGGAGAACGAAACAAACCAAGATGAATCATTGGACCTCTGGAATTAGGGCCACTTGAGTGATGCCTGGAACAGCAGGTAGGGGACTTAGCTTACAGCAAGTCTGGCATCAGCAGTGTTTCCCGCAGACTCTTTTAGTGCCTCTGTCATCACACCACGCACAGGACCCGAATCGTGGCCGCTTGCCCTTGCCAGTGCTGTACTGGGAGGGCTGGTAGCCCACCCAGTGTGCTTAGCGAGCCAGAGAAGAAAGGCCGACTTGCATCTTGAAAGCCTTTGACATGTTGAAACACGTTATATGAAAGTCCACGTTGAAGTTTAAGAACTGAGCAGCAATAATTTTACCTTGGAATTTTGCGTAAAAATTACTTTGTACGGATTCTGTAAACATGTTTGCATTTACTGTTCTGCACAACTGCACATAGAAAAACATTTCAAATCATTTTCTGTCTATAGCTGATCCTCAACTGGTATTTATGATTTTGGTATCTCTTCTTAGTCTTGTCCATGCCAGTTTACATCACAAAAATATTAATTTGCTGCTAGCCTCAGAGCAGGTCCTCTTCTATCCTCATATTCCAGCCAGATGGCAGATGTAGCGCTGGACAAAAACAACCCAAAGGAAACATAGAATCAAAGAAGTAGAAAGAGACTGAATGAAAGTAAAAGTTTTCTTGAGAGAAAGAACAAGAAAAAGAAGTCATCAGCCTTGAATTATTCACAAAGGGTCAGAAAAACTCAGGTTCCTTTAGCACAGTATGTAAGCAGTCTGTTTATTCTGCTAAAGCAATTGCTTTATATATAGCAAATGAAATATTCAGAAAGCTTACGAAGAAAACTCAGAGACAAATGTTTGTCTTGAACATGGAGGGAAACACACCTTTAGAACATTAACATGTTTGTGCCCCTCCTTTTGCACCAGTGCCTCGTCTGTAAAAACTTTCTCACTTTCATCATAGTTAATATACATACATATTAACAAATACACACACACAGATATTGTACCTTTATGTTTCCAAGCTGAATAATGGAGCAATTTCTTCCAACATGAATGAAACTGGGACTCGTGCTTGACTTGCGCTTAATTTGAAACAAAAATTCTCTAGCGCTGTGAGAGGACTGTGACTTCCCAGCTGCTGTCTTGACCCAGCTGCCAGGTAAATCAGGTACAGCTTTGTTCCTCCAAGGTTATCCGTGGCAGGGGTAAGTTTGCTGTTTAGCATGCAGGCTTGCAATCCCAGCCTTTGAAGCTGTGGAGTTGTCATGCTCTTGCTAGATCTTAAGCTTCCTTTAAACTGTGATGAAGTTTAGGTAAAAGAGTTCTAATCACCAAAGAAATCCCTTAAAGCATTGATGTTTTCAGCTGTTAGATCACCTTGTAAAAGCAGCAATGGAGTATTAAAACTCTTGTCCAGTTGTGTATAAAACTTTGGCTGTGCGTACAGGCCTCCAAGTGACAATAAAAGGAATCAACTCTTGGGACTTGTACCTGTTCTTGTGTCAGTCACTGTGAAAAAACGCTAGTGCTAATTTACTTCAGCTTACAACCTAATCCATGGCTGATAGAGCAGAGCAAAGTCAGAAAACAAAACATTTTATTATGCATAAGTTTCTTATTAGAATAGAATAATCCAGCCAGAAATACTCAGAGATAGTAAATATTTGCAAGTTTGGATAATACGCTTGCCATCGTAATTGGCAGAATTGATCTTGCTGAGCATTCACTTCACAGCTCAAAATTATCCCTTCTCACAGGCAAGTCACATATAGACAGACCCCCCCCCTTCCTTTTCAAATTTGTACTGACAAACAGCTGACAGAAAATACAATCTACTGAAGGTTAATTTAAAATTTATTAGAAAAGAAGGTGAGGTTTTAGCTGAAAAAAACCCCACACTACTTTTCAATCCTCTTTTCTGGAACTATGCTTATTTGTCACATAGCCTCACTAAATATGATAATAGCATTACATTGCTAGCATCTTAACAGATATTTTATTTTTTTTTGCAACCACCTAATGTGGAAATCCCAAAATTTGTTTAGCGTGTCTGATCCAAGAGGAATTTTAAAATCATTTCCCAAGATGTGAATCCATCAGTTTCTGTAATTTCACAGCTCATTCAAGTTTGCTTTATCTTACGCTGCCATGTGCACTTCTGTAAAGCATTCAATCCTGAAGCGGAATGCCAGCACTGGAGTTCTTTCTATGGGCACTGCAATTCACGTAGGCAGAAAAGACAGACCTTTTGGTATGGCCAAATGTCTCATCAGCTGCGGGGCTTGTTCATCAAAACTGTCAAGCAATGGCAGAGATGTAGGAGTGACGAGAAAAGGGAGGTTGTGGGTTTATTGCGTTTACCAAGGGCTGTTTCAGATGTGCTCCAGCTACTCAAGTTTCTTGCATTATGAAGCTTCAGTTGAATAAACCAAGATTATGCTCTATGGAACAGTAAAGTAAAAACTTAGGAATCAAGAATGAATTTGATTTAAACTATAGCACCGCTGACAGTTTAGCGTGTCTGAATTGTATTCATTTAGAAAATTATTCTGCCTTAAATTGGCTGGCATCCCTGGAGTGTTGGTACTAGAGCAGAAGGACTTGCATGCGGAGCACAGAGACAAGCATTCCAGCGAGCTTCATTTGGTGATGATAGTCTGAAGCATGAGCGTGGTTCTAGTCAAAGGTACAGTGATTCCATTTCCAAAGCCAAGAAACTGTGGAGCACATAATCTGTTTTACCGCTGGAGTGCAAAGTCGCTTAGTAACAACACAAGTCAAGTAAGGTCATCTATTCCAGATGATTTACAGTGCAGGAAGTACTTCACTGAATGCCATACGAAGACAAGCCATTATTCAATTTAAGTGAAAGCCTTACAAATATTTTTAAAATACTAGTGTGATGAAATAATACTTTTCTTTTTTTTTGGAGGAACTTCTCAACAAGGTATTGATGCACCTTGATATTAAAACCGGTGTTTATATTCCATACCAAACCTCAAAGGGGGTGCAAGGAGCAGGTTGCTTACCCTTCAGTACTAGCTTCAGCTAATCCATTTAGCCATAGAATGAAACAAAGCAGGAACACTTCCTAAGTCAATTATAGCAGATGATAGATGTTTTAGGAAATACTGTCTCTGGGATGAAGTCCTGTGACTGATTGTGTGAGGGTGGTTTACTCCTTCACAGCCACGCAGCAAGAGGACGCACAGGTAGCTGCTCAACAAGAATCCTGCTCCAGTTGCTCAGTTTTGTCACTTTCTGAATACTGCTGGCTATATTAAGCACGTGTTAAGATACTTTATATGTGGATACAAATTATACCAGGGTGATACTGCATTTTTATGGCATCCTAACATGTCACCTACTGCTGAGGTTTTATGATCATCCTGAACTGACATAACGGTGGGCATCTGCTTAGAGTCTTGCCTTCTCCTCTCCCCAGTCCTCATGTACACATGCCCATCCCTTTGCTTTGCCAGCACCAGTAGTCATGTTCCTTCATCTTAAGCTTAATCAGGAACATGCCGAGATTGAAAATATATATTTTTTTTTTTCCCCACACATGCAAATCAGGCCCCACATAACTCCGCTAATGCAGCTACGGGTACAGAGAAGGATAAAGTGTCAGGAGTAGCAACAGCGGGTGGGAATACCCTGCTGTCCATTGGCCTGCATTTGGATCATCATTGCCCGGCAGCCCAGGGCACCGGATGTAAAGCTACAGTCACTACTATCTCTAAAATGATCCGCTTTTCACTGGCAAAGAGATAAAATCTTTATAGTGCGAAAAGCTTAGAATTTCATTTCAAAGTGTAATTAACTAAGCAATTCACAACAACTGTTTTGTTTTTCTGTACTCACCAGTCAGTAATTACTTCTTTAAAAAAAATAATGGTTCCTTAATGCCAGCTCCTGACAGCAAAAGCAGAGGGGAACTGACATCCGCGGTTGTCATCGGGCTTCCTCGTTTCCCTGCAATAATACATAGCGTGGACTTAGGTGATCCTGAAGGTGAGCTGCAAAGAAGCTACACATAAACGAGACCAGGCATAACCTGGACAACTACTGGAAAGAACTTATAAAACTGTACCATGACTGAGATTTACCAGAGAAGGACTACTTTGCAGGTGTAAGTGATTTATGTGCTAAAACAAAGAGAGAAAATAACATGGGGGAAAGAAAGAAAAACAAAAGAAGGAGGAAGACATGATAATATAAATGAAAGCCAACAGAATAAAGGAAGGGAAGGTAGCGAAATGGCAAAGTGAGAAGCAGGTAAAAAAAGTGATGGGTTGCAACTCTGTGGTATCATGTAATGGAATAAAATGGAATTTTAAAAGCCTAAAATTAAAGCCAATCCATACATTTACTTTTTATTTGAGATACAAACAACTGCTTAAGCCACTTCTTGTTTTCTTGTAGATGCTGCTATGCAAAATCTAATTTCCTTTGGAATTTTTCAGACTTCTTTTTTTTTAAATTATTTTTGTTTTCTATAATACTATTTAAATATTATTTAAATACTTACCATGTGTATCTAAAAGGAACCAAAAGAGATAATAACTAAGAACTCCTTAAATTTTCTGACATTTTGCAGTGCACGTAATGCAGAGGCTTTATAGAACGCAGATAAATTTCCTTGACCTATTGCTGAAATCTGAATAAACATATAATTATGGGCTTTAAAATGTGCTTTTTATTTATGGTGGGACATTAGGACCTGATGTGGTAGGCTTAAAGTAGCATATTAGAAAATCTTTCAGCTTGCAGACAATTAGAGCTATTGTGGGGTCACTGTGGGTTAACAATTCATTCCTGAAATGAATGGGAGTTTTGTCATTGATTTAACAGGATCGGTAAAGTACATTTTGCTTTTTCTTTTTTTTTTTTTTAATACTTCTTCTGAACAGCACATTGTATTCACAGAAATCTTAATCTTATTGGAAATCTAGCTCTGGAACAGTAAGGCTAAGAAACAAATACACTTACACCGTGAACTGGTATTTCTGTAGCCAGAAGTACTGTCTTCACACTGTGGATGATTGAGGTTCCTCCACAACTCTTTGCCTGGTGTAAACACAGGGGTGAATCCGGTGAAAGAAAGTAAATCAGAAAACATCAAAGTTCTTCAGGTGCAGGCCCTCGCAGAAAGCACATTCTGCATTTCCACCTCCGACCGAGGAATCAAACGCGTCTGAGTGACTTCAAATAGCCAAGGCAAAATGGCAGCCGGTTCCAGGCTCTCCGTGAGGGGTAAGCACGTGCACACAACATTCATTATATAACATTGAGCCACATATTAATTAGTAGACATCTGCTAAAATACTGGTTAGTTTGGGAAAAATAAGCATTAGTTACTTATAATTTATAACTATATAGTGGGCACAAGTATTATAATTTTGTTGGGTCTTGTTTTTCTAACATCTTACAACCCTCTGAAATTACAGAGGGAAATAATAGGTAAAAATATATTTGCACTAGAACTGTGAAATTATAATCCAATTCGAATTTTAAAAGCTATCTTGTTTAACTATTCTGACTTTTAAAAATCTATAATAGCATAACATACCATAAAATGAATATGCAATAAAATATGTAATTGATGCATGCTATAATATAAATGCTATATTTATAGAACTGATTGAAAGTTTTTGGTTATGAAGAGAGGTGCTCTGCGGACACAAGGTGAAGGGATATTTCTTTACCAGAGAACACGAGAGGTGCCGTGCAGGGTTAGCGGAGAGTCTGGTAGAAGCGGCTCACAGCACTAATGCTTACTCAGAAAGGGTTATTGCACACTTTAAAAGTTCACGTGGGGAATTGATATGGAATAACTAACGTGTTGCACTTCCTCACTTCCTTCATTGTCACTCCAGAGATAAGCCCTAAGGCTAAGCAGATAAATTTATCTTCACTTCAGCCGAATTGCCTACTGAAGGCAAAGTGTCACAAAAGTATACGTTAAACATGAACAAATGATTTGCTGAACAGGAATGGACCAGAACAAGAGACTTCAGAGTAGTTAAGTGTTTTGCTGAAATAGGAGCTTTAATAGAAAAGACAGATAAAAATCTGATTGATTCATGAATCTAAGCACACTGACAGCCTCGGGGTGTGTTTTACCTGACCCATGTACAAGATGGATGGGGCCGTCCCTACAGCCTCCTCTTCCAAAGAAAAGCGCTTTCCTGCATGGACTCGTTGGCACTCAGACCTACATCCAGAGTTGAAGGATGCTGGATTCTGGCATGCATCTTTTTTTCCTGTTTATAATACACACATATATATTACGGACTGCAGCCTGCCTTGCCAAGGTAACACCAAGTCTCCGAATCATCCCTAACCTGCACTTAAAACCGGTAACATTGCTCACATGATGTGTGGTGTTTGGGTAGCCTGATGCCACCGTTCTAACCATGGTCCCCTCTGTTGAATAAGGAATTTCTGCTTTGGTCTCAACCACGCTATGAAGTGATGAGACTAGTGTTGTAAAATTAACAGAGGTATATATACATCTTCAATATCAGATCTGGCATCTGATACAGATTCGACACAAGCATAGGCTAAATGAGATATTCAAAACTGATAGCGGTTTCATTCTTCTAACACAAAAATCGAAAGCCCAGTTGAAAAGAGTGTGCGTTTCCTTAAAAGGGATGGAAAGGAAAGTGGTTCTGGGTCTTTCTGCATGTATATATTCAGGACGGTGTAAATGCCAAGAAACGGCTCCCAGCTATTGCTGATGCTCAGTGCCTGGACTGTGTGGGTATCCCTCTCCCATCTCCCCTTTTCCTTCTCAATTGTGTTCCTTAGGGGTTAAGACCGTTTATAATGTTAATTGGTCTGCTTAGAGGGATCCTTAAAATTTGTTCTTGAGTGGTTACTGCTGTATAAAAGCAATTTGTCTGCTACTCATCTCCATTGAAGCATACAACACCTGAAAAAAGTTCTTCATCATTACGCACCAGTGCGTGGCCAGGCTAGGACTGCCCCAAAAGGCACTGATTTGCAAATGACAGCTCACAGAAAACCTTCCACAGCCGACCCGACCACAGGTGTTCTGATTTTGCAAAGTGCTCAACACTGTTATATTTAGATGCAAAGATGAAACCTACCAGTATAAAACCGACGTCAGACATCTGTAACGGAAGAGCTATTGTTCAGCTCAGATTAGTAAACAGAAAATGTCAACTGAGCAGTGTCAGAGTTTTTCAAACTGATTTGCAATTGTCTACAATATCAGTATTTGCCATGTTAAATAATAAAGCTACCTTTTTAGATCAAGCCGATCATTTATTTGTGTTATAAAAAATAATAACATAACATGAAAGATTACTTTAGCTTAAGCTATTTTGTAGCTTTCTCGGTTCTGTTTAGCTTAAATTTTGAGTCCCTTACTCTGATTAGAGCTTTTTCCAAGAGAATGACAAACACAGTTTTTCTTTTCAAAATGAGCGTTATATTTACCTTTTTATTTTAGAGGCTTCACCCTTTCTTCTGGCCACTGTAGCAACAATGTCTGTACAATAATTTACTTGGTCAATACCAATAACCTGACCTCTTTTTTGGAGAGCAGGAGAAAATGTGCTAATGAAGAACATATCAGAAGCCCCATACATCTATTTCAATACTCTTGTTTGAACTGTGGACAAGTTTGAGGACTGTGTGGGTACCATTAACTGTTTTGTCCACGGCGGTGAGCATAGGCTCCTGTAAAAGCTCAATCTCTTTAATGGCACCCTGTAAAATAAAAGGTAAGGACTGAAACAGAAAATCAGCTTTAGAAATCTCCTGTGGTACCTTATCCTTGAACTGAAATTCACAGCAAATTTAGCAATAGGTAGTCATCAGAAATTATCACCCTGACTGGACAATAGTCTAACAAAAGGGAGTTACCTATTATGCATTACTGTTTCATAATAGTTAAAGAGCAATTGTAAAAACTCTGAAGCAAGTGCTATTGGATACTGTTTATTTAAAAAATGGGGAACCTTGTGAAAAAAGGCCAACTTTTCTCCCAGTTTTGGGAAGGTGATGGCAGATATTCATATGGCAGAATTAATCACAGATGGTTTGCTCAGAACGTGAAATGAAATAAACACTTTCCTTTGGTCTATTTTTTCATACTTCTTAGGTTTGCTTTATACTTGAGAGATGAAACTTTTTCAAGTAAAAATTCTGTTGCTCACTTGTCTTTTGGTATGCTTTTAATGTTATTATCTATTTTAGAATAGGAAATTTTACCTTTTTTTGCAGTATCTATGGAAGATCTTTAAAAGTCAGTACAGTATCTGCTTGTCTGTGCATGCAAACAGGAATAACTGTCTGGGGAACATAATCATGGCAAAAGGTCATGTTTGCCTTTTATTTGAAATACTTTTGGACTATCAAGTGGTTTAGAAGTCACTCAATCAATACCAGAAGTCAAGGAAAACAGTTCGTTTTATCAACATTAATATATTTTGAGTTTTCTAGGATGGAACGTTATTTCCCTCGGCATTTTAATTGAGGATTCATAAAATCACTGTTTTCATGTATCTGGCCATGGTATTTTCGGTTGCAGTATACTGCAACAACAGCTTGAGACACAAATGATTTAAAAACCTGCAAAACCCACATGAGGACCCTTCCCCTCTTCTTTCCCCTCCTACCTTCAAAAGGTGAATCAGCACGAAAGCGGAGATTAAAACACCTCCATATACTTGTAAAAATAGTAAGAGGATGGTGAGGGATATATATTTATATCCATATGTATCATGAATCAGTTTTGATTTTCTTGCTGCGTGTTCCACTGATACAAGTGGGACATTTACATGCACACTGCAAGGCAAGAATAAGTCCTCCAGTGCATCCATGTTTGCTAAATGGCACAAATGGTTTCAGACAAAAACAGAGACACTTAAAAGAAAGAAGCGGGTCTGAGGCTTTGGAAGAGATGGTTTCGGAGTATTTTACTGTATACTCTGTCTACATTATTTGAATTTAAAGGCATTAATTTAAACAATTTTAAAAAATTGTTGCTGTCTGCAACTTATTGTCTAGTAAAAAAAAAAGGTTGTTTTAATGTAAGTCATTATGCTAAAAACTTCCCCCATAAAACAGAGCCTCAAATCTACCTACATTTTAAACAATACAATACAAGATTACATGAATATGGACAATTTGACAATAATAATTAAAATCACATATGCTTTTGGTAGAGTCCACATATCTCTCTTCAACTTCACAATTGAACATTGTCAATTAAATAATGAAGTGGAAGAGCAATATGTCTTGAAACTGGAGAAGCAGCAAGAGTCCAAAGGGACCAGCATTAATATGGGCTACGAGAGTTTTTGAACCGTGTAGGATTAGGTGAGCGAATTATAAGTGCAAACTGCAAGATTAGAGTGAATATGGGGAGATAGGCTAAAAGAGTCTGGAGAATTGAGTCCATGTCTTGGATGCTGTGCTTTAATTGAGACTGGATTTCTGGAAATGTGGTGGTTTATGTTGAGTTTTGATGCACCCTAAAAATCAACTACTTTAATTACTCAAGGAACCCTAATCATTATTAAAAGCCAGTTCTTCCACTATGCCTTGCTAGTCCTTTTATTTCAAAAAAGAATTCAACAATCTGTAACGCTATGCTGAGAAATGGATGTATTTAAATGAAAAATAACTTGGTTAGAAAAAATGTAAATGCTCAGCCTGGGTGAGCATTTTCTTAAATAGTCATTATCTCAAAATTAGTATGAGGGCTGAAAAACTAAAATAGCTTATTAATGGACTGAGACTCCTAAAACTTTTTCATAATGGGAGTCAGGTGTGGAGAATCTTTTGAAAAACCTCACTAAGTACCTATCTGCATCTTTAGGCACTTAAATGGCTTTAAAAACTTGTTCCCTATTGTATTATTGCCAATTAATTTCAATTAGGGTGCTAGTATTGGAAAATATTCTAATGTCTTCACAGATGTAAGAACAGCAGTCATAAAATAAGACAGTTTCAAAGACACTTAAAGATACACAGGAATTTAACTTTTAGTGGGCAAAATTTAACTTTTATCAAGAGAACCTATATATTGCAGGTTGCAAAGTTTGCACTTCACTTCTTTTCAGCTTTTTAAGTTAGGGGAGTCCAGTTTCACAAAAGGGACTGCTGAGAAGATTGTTGTTAGGGATTTTTTTTTTGGAAGTATAAAGGGGTGTGGAGCAAAGGACAGAAACGAAGCAGGGAGCTTGGTGGTGGTCTCCAGACATGCCTTATATGTGATGTGCATGAGTGCGATAGGTGGGAACAAGCACTCAGGGGATGGGAAGGGAAACATGGTTCCTTCCCCTTAGCATGGCATAGCACTATTTTTGTGCCAGGATGGGACATAATATTGTTACCTGGGCGCTGCGCAGATTTTGGAGCTCCACGGATCCTAAGCAATAGCTTCATTCCAACAGTGCTGTGAAAGTTACGGGCAGAAATAGACTCCCCTTCTGTACTTTATGAGGAAAATGCACTGTATCTCCATTTTTTTCCTTTCCTATTCTTCTGTCTTTCCTGAAAAAAAAAAAAATCACAATGCTTAACTCCTAACTAATGTTTCATACTTAAGCATTTCATACTTGTAAACAAAACGACTGAAAGCTGTCAGTTGGAAATGTCATGTCTGCTGTCAATGGTTCATGAATAATTGACACTGAGATTACCTAGGGAAAGCTGCAATTATCCTGACTCATTAACATATGAACTAAGCTTGGTTTTGTTCTGTGGTTGTAGGATTTTCATTTAACTCCTTGATGTAGGAGGTAAAAAAATCCCGGAAGGATGTTGCTATAAAAAGAATAAATCTGAATGAATAAACAAAACCTCAGGACTATGAATATGTATCAGAATTTCAAGTAGGGTTTCATTTAATCTTGTATATACTCTTTTTCTACAGCATTATTTTACAGGGAATATCGCTGTGATAAATTTGTTTGCTAGCTTAAGGCTTGGAGGATAGCTCTTCTTTGAAAACATATATGCACATGAAACAGAGGCACCAATGGGAAGATCTTCCCCATCTTCATATTTTCATATACAACACAGCTGTGGGTGTCTGCTCAGAAAGCGGAAATAGTTGGTGATCAATCCGAGCACAAACAGAAAAAAAAAAATTCAAGCGAACAAAATCTCCTGGCTGACAACAGCATCAACAGAGGGAAAACTATTTTTTTAGAGGAATTCCCTTAAAAAAACCAACCAAACAAACAAACAAAAACCAACAGAAAAACACAAGCTGTTAACTTGATTTTAAGACTGAAGTTTAGCAAATCAACATTTACTGCTGAAACAAGCAAGCAAAGAAAGCAGTCAGAAAGTCTACAAGCCAGGAAAAACATGTAAAAAAACCAAACCCACAATATTTACAAAGGTAATAATACAAATTACTAACTGCTGCTTCAGAGGTAATATGTATTAAAAGCTTTCTCTCCATCTGTACGCTAGGACAGACTCAAAATTTTTTAGCTGCTGTGCAAAGCTGTAGGGCAGGCTTGAGGTTTAGGTCACAGACCAAGTTGAAAGTTCTTGAAAAAAAGCCCTTTGAATTGAAAGCTGAAACCATGAAGCTATTCCCCACAAGTAATTACCATTTTGGATGCCCCTCACTGCTGGTCCCACTGCCTTTAGAAGCATACCATGAATTGGAGGCCATCATATCAATCTATAGAGCTGAATTATAACTTCTTTGGTATAACGAGCTCTTTGACAGCTGCACACAGTCAAAGTCATTGTTCAGAAAGGATAACCAAGCTATTGCCTCTCAAGTGTAATACACTTCATTAAAATGCAAGTCATTTCTTGAGACACACATTCACTGAACTCCAACCCCTCATAAATCTTGTAACGTTTCATTTCTTGTTCACAGCTCTGAAATCTTTAAATTGGGGCCTTTGGTAACTTTCCTCATAACCTCAAAACACATATAAAATTCCCACTTCAGTCTTA